>JAPYYV010031563.1:0-14632 GCA_030522625.1 Copidosoma aretas | reverse complement strand
GGGGGAGACTCTAATCCGTTGTTCCCCACGGCAGAAAAAAATTTATGCGAAAAACTCTGAAAATGGTATGTAGTTTAAACATTTGGGCAATCAACGAAATTATTAGTCACGAGGGAGAAGGGGGGGGGGGCGTTGAGCTTAGCTACGGTGGAAAGGAAGAGCGAGGCGTGGCCCAAGCAAGGAGAGATTCATTTGCTCTTCGAACTGCGGAAAACACACGCGCGTACTTATAATACTTGATATTTCTGCTTTTACCCCTATTCTGCGCTCCCGCTTCCCTACCCCCTCCCCTCTGCTCTCTTTCCATCGCGCAGCCGGAAAGGAAAATCGGAAATAAGGAAATAAACATTAAATAAATCTCGATTTTACGACGGATTCCTGAAATTGGTAGCTCGCCGGAGGAGGTGGAAGAGGGGCGAGGCTCGTTATTAAGGGGAACCCGGGGCTGTTGCTGCCTGCAGCGCGGGGAGGGGGTGGAGAAATAATCAGAAGGAAAGAGAGAGGAAAATGAGCAAGTGCAAGAGAGAGAGAGAGAGAGAGAGAGCGGGATCGAGGGGAAGGGGAATTAAAAGTAAACACGTCGAGAGAGAGAGAGAGAGCTACGGGTTCTTCTGGTTAAAGTAATTACGCGCCACGCCAGCTGCCGTGGACTTTAAATTATAGAAATTATAAAACGCGCCAAGAAATGTCCTAACTCTTTTTCCTTTGCCTCTACCGCTCGTTCTTTTTTTCCTTCTCCTTCGTCTTCTTTTTTTTTTCTTTCCACCACTCGCCTCGACTCGCTCGCTTGATGTTTTTCCAGCCGCAAAACTTCTCTATCCCGTCGTCGCTCGACTGTGTATGTATATATATATGTACACGCAGCACGCGATACAGCTATAATACACCACAGACTTAACCCCCCACTGCTGTGTGATGTTCGTGTGTGCCTCTGTGGGTTCCGAATTCACGTCTTTGAAGCTCGCGCACGGAGCTGGCGCGCACACATGTATATATATATAGGTCTATGTATATATATATATATATATATATATATATATATATACCCGTGTACAGTGGCGGGGCCGTTCATTCACAATTTCGCTCGACACCCTGATACCAACAGAACCAAGCCGAATTTTGCACAGGCGTTTGAAAAATGGATATTTTCACTGTATATTGAATGTAGGGAGATCGTTCGAATGTTGGAAGCTTTTTCGTTGAGAAATATTTTTTCTTCGCTTTTATATAACCCAAAACCACGGAGCATCTCGCATGTGCGAACCGGCATCAAAGCGAACTTTATCTTTGAGCTTGCGTTTGTCATTATTGTCATTATCATGATTATTATCGTGTTTTTTTTTTTCAGAGAAGAAGGAGAAGGCCCTCGTTAAAAACAGAGGCTTCGCGCGTATACCTTTGAAATTTTCTCACTCGCTCGGCTCACGGTTAAAATGTATGTAAGTATTTTGGACAGAACAAGCCTCGGAACGAGCGTACATTTTGAATGGTAGACGTATGCGAGATTCTGATTGCATTTTGTCATGCTGAAATTGTAACTGTACAAGCATGAAAAAAGACAAGTATTGTCAAGAAAATTAAGAGTTTGTTGATGCCTGGTTAATAGCCTGCTTCGACTATATATAGTTCGGACGACTTTTTTTCATAATGAGTGGGTCACACGAACGTGTACGTGTAACACATATATATATGTATACATAATAGATATATTGGATAATACCAAGCACGGAGACATTTTGCACAATGGTATGGATCGTACAGAGAGCGTGTACAGTTAGTGAAAATAGAGACAACAAGGGTGAACAAAACATTGAATAACCGAAAGGGTATAATAGTAATGAACGGCGAGCAAAGGAGTTTTGGGCGTGTGGCCAGCGCAGGTGTGCGCAGACACGTGTCGGAGAGACTATGCATGTACCCTATAAATATATACATGTACACGCACAGCGGGTCGAGCAATCGTGTCTCCCCTGCGCAGGTATAGGTATAATATATTTTATTGCAGTCCCCTCACACTCACCAGCAGCCGGCTCGCGCACTTCACCCCTTTCTTCCCGCCCGTGCCGTAAGAATCCCAGTGCACCACCGACCCTTCCCTTGGCCCTCTTTTTATCTCGGCCCCTTCACAGCCCCCTCCTCCTCTCGTCGGCACCACTTCGAGCCATCTCATTTTCTCTCCCGTCCTGTACACTCCTTCACTCGCTTCTCTTTCGCGCGAGGAAGAAGAGGAGCCTAATACCGTATTTTTAATTTGTAAAGAGCAACGTGAGGAGGCCAGCGGAAAAACGCCACTGAGGAAGGGGCAGAAGGCGAGCTCTCGCTGACGGTCGGCTGCACCGAGGTTGGGGAGAAAACTAAACTGCACACGAAAGCACCCGAGCGGGGGAGTGAATTAAAGTAAGTCTCTCTCTCTCTCTCTGAGGCTGCGTTATTTCTTCGAAGGGCGAAAAATTGTAATATTGACGGTGCAGTAAACACTTTATTAGCTAATTGTACATAGGAGGTGGCCGAACTCTGTTCTAGATTGGTCCGAGCGCTACGACGTACCGTGCGAGTCATCTTCGAAAACAAAACAACAAAAAAAAAAAACCACGGGCACCTCTGTTAGCATAGATCCTCTGTTACGAATCTTTCCTCGCGATCCCATGGGTACATGCTCCATAATATCTCTTCGCCCTCCTTCCTACGTTCAATCTCACTACCCCCCTGCATCCTATTTATAACATATTTTATAACATTGTGACTCTGTAAATGCTCAAACGGCCTGACGGGGTCTTACACCTCGTGGCCCTAATAAAGTTTTTTTCTACTCTACTCTACTCCACCCTTCGTTTCTCCGGGTATGCAGGAGAGGTATACCCATGACTCGCCCGTTCGAATGGGAATAAAATAAGATTCTCTCCCGCTCGCTCGAAAGCAAGAGGGAAAGAAGAAAGGGAACAAAGAGGGAGCGAGAGAGGACTTTATTACATGCTTTCTGCAGCCCGCGATTCGGTATTACAAGTCCCCTCGCGCTCGCCCCGGTACCGCCGTCGTCGTCGTCGCTGGCACAGGAGATGACGAAGAAGAAAGAGAAGAACGAGAAGGTGGAGCAGAGCAGGCACGGGAGAAAGGAGGAGGACGCGGGTACGCATGCATACATGTACAATAATAATTGTACACATCTAAATTATAATACGTGCAGTATACAAATAATAACGGCCATAACGACAGTCTGACGCCGGTACAGGCGCTCGAGAAACTTTTTCGCTCTCCTCCGCGCGCGGTACATTATAAATAATAATAACAACAATAATATTATCCTGACGCCGCGTTCGGCATGTGTAATACACCTTATACATATACTGTACAGTATTCGGACCTGCACGTATATATTGTATCGCCCGGCTTCAAGCGTAGCATCTCTACAGCTCTCTTACACCGGCGTTCGATAATTTTCCCGCTCGCGCGGTGCATCGTCGTTAGGGGGGGGATAAATAATCGCGGGCCGCATTCGTTCCGAGCAGCGAGAGAAAGACGCGGGCCCTTGGCATCAATCATCGCGCGCGATTCTATAGCGCGAGCGCGCGAAAAAATATTCGTCTCTGTCCCCCCCCCCCCTCCAGCAATCGGAGCTATACGCGCTTTCTCTTCGGTTTTTTTCGTTTGTTTTTTTTAAATATATATACACGCGGCCCGCATATAAAAAGCATAACGACTTCAAAGATAAATTCCTTCCACGCTGCTGCAGGAGAGGAGGATGGGGCGAGCGCGAAGGAGCGGAAGGGGGAGGGGGGGCCCTACCTAGAATTCAACTTGGAGAAGAAAAATAAGCTTGGAAGGAGTAATAATAAAGAAATATGTTCTCTCCGGCCGGAGAGCCGAGCGAGCGCGGAGTTACCCCTCCCCCCGCTGCTCTTGCGCACGTACAAACCCACGTTATGTGTATGTACACGCTCGCGCACACACTCGAGAGCCCCTCTGCTTTCTTATCCCCCTGTGCCTGTACTATATAATATAATATAATATACACCGTCAGTCGCTTAGCCGTATACAGCCAAGTATTATACATACAGCCTTATCTTGGGCTCCTCCGAAACCATCACCCGAAGACGAGCCACTATATACTTAATTGTCAATTTTTACCCCACGTTCGTTCCCCCTTTCGGGAGGCACTCGCTTCTCCCGAAAAGGGAAATATACTTAGTCGAGCCGCTGACTTAGAAATTAAGTCGGTGACCGCTAATTTCCTCTCCCTTCTGCCCCCGGTGGCTTTTGTGTCGAGCTGCCGAAATATTATAGTGTTTACGATACGCTCCCTAATGGCTCCGACCTTGTGTGTGTGTGTGTGTTTACGTATTACAACGGCGGATGGTATAATAGTGGTTGTCAGGATAAATGACAGGATTCGCGTTCGGAACAGTAGTAGTAGTAGTAGTATAGTAGTAGTAGTAGTAGTAGTAGTAGTAGTAGTAGTAGTAGTAGTAGTAGTAGTAGTAGTAGTAGTAGTAGTAGTAGTAGTAGTAGTAATAGTAGTAGCGGTTTCTTTTTTCGGGGGACGATTCCCGAGTTTGACGAAATAGAAAAGAGAGCCTCGAGAGCGGAACGAGAGAGAACGCGCGGGGGTATAAGTACAGTCGCTCCAGACTTTTTTCACATATTTAATGCGTTGCAACAGGAAATTAGCCACTATTATAATAGACCGACCGGTTTTGCTGCTGCTGCTGCTACTCTGGTCCCCCGTTTTTTCAGCCTCACGGTCGCGTCGCCAAAGTCCACGGACGTAATTAATGCTCCGAATTTTCTAAAGTGGACTCTAAATTTCTCCCGGATAGAATTCCTCAGAAAACTAATAGGACGCACAAATTTTTCCCGAAACCTCTCGCTCGCGACTATATTATTATAATTAATACGAAGCGAGTGATGTTGTCGCACATTATGCGCCTGTAATCTTGAAGGGGAATTTCATTTTAATTCAGAGCCCTCTCGGGGATATTTGAATATTTCAGCGTCACCGTCGTAAGATCGTATTTTCCACCTTCACCCATTACTACTACGTTATTTTGCTCAGTCGTGTACGATCGTTTTCTTTTTCCCTCCATCATTTCAAAACCCCAAACAACAACAACAACAACAACAATTAAAACAACAACAGCAGCAGAAATGAAACCGCGGAAGGCTGGAAATTGAAACAAAGCGATTATTTTTCGAGCAATAACCCCCGCAGGCAGCCACCCCCCCCCCCCCCTCGATTCTCGTCTCATTTCAATGGTCTCGGGTTTCATTTTTTCCCTACGGCCTTTCAGCATAAGTACGACGGCAGACGGCGAAGAAAATATAATAGCGACGATCGATGCGTGTATAAAAAGTTTTACAGCTCATTTGAAATTTATTCGAGATGAATCACGCGCCAGCTGACAATAAAGAGGCGATACAATAAAGTCGGAGGTGCGCGCGTATAAATAGTGGGGAGGGAACCGGTTACGGGGAAAAAGGCGCACCTGACACGCACACACACACACACACACAACTAATTTAAAAAGCGGAGATCGCGCGCACCGTTGATGAATAGAATCCGCGCGCCTCATTGTTCTGGAGGAAAAAAGGAAACGCGCTAATGTATTTCCATTTAGCGGTGAACGCCTTGTATATAAGTACGCGAGTGTGTATATTATGAAGACACCGCGCGCCCTATCGCGTGCTTCCTTTTAAAAATAACTTTCACGCTTCTCCGCGCATACCTCTGCATGATAATATACATAGATACACGTGCGCACAACAATGCCCGAGAGACACGATAACAAGATACAAGCGAGAAATATACAGATATATATACGTGCCTAAAGAAGAAGAAGAAGAAGAAGAAGAAGAAGAAGAAGGAAAAAGAGAGTCAAGTGGAGGCAATCGAGGAGAGTACGTTAATTCGAAGCAAATACACCGGCAGAAGCAGAAGGGAGAGGGGAGGCAGATAAGGCGAAAGAGGCTCGCGTCGCGCTGGCTATTGGATTTCCGAGGCGCGTGCAGCGGAAGCCGACAGCCCCGAGCGACCGCTCGGCTGCCGGCGGCGCGTGAAACACCTTCATCGCCGATGCCGCGACACGCGCCTGGTGTCCCCCACCCGCACCCCCTCGCTCGCTGGCTCGCACTTTGGCCGCTCTTCGGGATCCTTGCTCCCCGCAGGGATTCCCTATTCTTGCGACTCGGTCAATCACCGCGGTTCGGGATGGTCATTCGCGTTGGAGAAACGTTGTTTTTCCTCCCCCCTTTTTTATTCTCACGAGATCCGAATGATTATCAGGCATACCGCGGCGGCGGCTGCCAATGCCGCCTCCTTTCCCTCCACTGGCCATTTTTGCGAAACAAATTTTTCGACACACATCGAAATGGGACTCGCGCTTATTTTACATCAAAAATCGTGCATCATGTCGCGACGCGCCGCTGGAAGATTATTTATCCAGGTACAGGTTGAGGAACGATGCTAATAATTTATGCGCACCGTGAGAATCGGGCGCGACACGGGCAATAATTCACGCGCGTTTCAAACATCACATAGAAGGAGAAGAAGGAGGAGGAGAGGAAGGAAGAAAAGCGAGTCCTCTGTAAGGCTGATGGTAATGTGCAATGCACACGATGCACACGCATGTAGACACTTCGATGCTTGGCGAGCTCGTGTGTGTTGGTAACGATTTCCCCCCTCTCGAACGGCGTTGGAAAATTCTTTCGAACTCGGTTTTCCTGTTTGGAGAGTCGTAGATTTAAATGTATATTATTACACGCGGCCCGCGCTGTTGTTTTTTCTTTCTTCTCTACATCATCCGCGTATGCCTATTATAATATACATCATGTTAGAATCACAGTGGGGAAGCCCGAGCGCGCTCGTACGAATAATTTCGCGTTATTTTGTTAATTTTTGCACGATCACGGAGAAACGTATAATACGCGCGTTGTTGTTTATTTACCTCCATCAGCGAGGTTGGATTAATTTATCGGCGGACGCGGCACGTGACGACGCTGCTATGTATATAAATAATTTTTTATCGTCAATGGGCCGGCTAAGTATTTCTGTGCTTCACCGACATCCACCACCGGGTGCGTATGGTATGTTATTTCGGTCCGTTCCAGGAACGCCTTTAGGATTCATGCCTCGAGAGAAAAACCCCCCCGGGCTCTGTTATTATGTGTACATATAAAAACCGGTAGGCTTTTAAAATAAATCCTAAAGAATTTCTAGCGCTCGTAAAGCGCCTCGTTTTTATATCCCCTCCGCATGTGCGTGTATAAATATACGTTATACGTGTGTACAGGATGTAGGTATGACGCCGACCGAGGCCCCCCGTACGCCGAATTATACAAATACGGGGTCGTGCGTAAAAAAAATATTGCGTTATATTCGTTACCGGCTGAACGTGCGCATGCGAGGGAAGGGGCTTGTGTTTGAATTCGCAAAAATTACACGCGCCGAGAGCGAGAAATAAGCGATCGGATGGGGGGTGGGGGAGAGGGCGCCAATAACATTTTTAGTGCACTTGTCACAAAACGAGGTATTACACGCGCAGAGAGCGGGAGTGTGGAGGGAGCACCGCGGGGGCGAGGCAATAATTATTGTTTTTACGCGGCGGCGGCGGCGGCGGCGGCGGCGGCACGGCAGACTGCAATTAAAAAGTGTTTATTTATTCAGAGCTGGCTTTTTCGCGTGGGCCCACCGTCCCTCTTTCGGCCGCACAGATACGCGGTTAACGCCGATCACAAACACGTACGGTCGGTACATGGATAAACACACCGACGTACATGTGCAAGGGTGTGTAAGAGAGAGAGAGGAGAAGAGCACATACGCAGCCCGCACAGGTCAGCCGGCAAAAATCCGAACAAAGTACTGCTTTCCAATTTTTACCGGTCGATGGATAAAGAGTCAGGGAGGGGGGGGGGGGGGGCAGAGCGGGGGTAGCAAAAAAAGGAAAGTATTTACGCCGACGCGATGATAAAAATTGTCGGCATTGCACATGTGGAATCGGGCGCGATAAACCGCTGACGCTTACCCTCGTGGCTCGTCTCGCTGCGCGCGCATTTTCGCGACAATAAGAAAATCTCGCGAAACACGCGTAGAAAAAAATATAAAAAGCCCTGCAGTGGCAGCGGGTATGGAGGGCGCGAGTTCGGAAAACAAAATCGCCATCGACGACGATAGCGGAGCTCGAGCGTGTGAGGAACATAATATTTAAGTAGTTATGTATGGTTATGTGTGCAGTGGACTATATTCGCAATAGTTTTTATCGTGATGACGCTTGTAATAGTTATGATAGAAGATTTGTAATAGTCGGTACGCGTATATGTTGTGTGTGACGCTGTCGGCGCGTCGCGGCGCTTTTGCCTCTCGCTCATCGCGATATCTCGTGGCGTGATTTATTATTTATTAGAGCGATAAGTTTGCACGCATATGGATAATTTCACGAAAAACGGGATATTTTGGTGTGTGCAATAGGATTTACGAAATTAAGTGTTTTTAATTTTTTCATTATTTTTTCTACTTTATGTGAGGTCCAAACTAGCTGGAAACTTTTGGGCTCGGCTCTATTGTCATTTTTCTAAAATACATGTTAATTTAAATAGAACTTTTGAAAAGCTTTCAAATACCATTACGCGAATGACGGACACTTTTTGGCAATTATGAAGCCCCTAATATAAATTTTTCTACGAAATTTAGTTTGATACATATGCACACCATAACCTTCGTACACTATTGTCACCAAACTGAAAATTTAAAATACCTCCGAGATCAGGGGCATTATGGTAATGACCCCTTATTTTAGTCATCAGGACTGTCGAATTTCTAGTTGAAAAAAATTGGTCGGTATGCTTGTTCGCTCTACTGTACCAAATGATTAAATTCAAATGTCAAAAAATATATCACTTGGGCCTAATAAATTCTTTGTCTTGTGCAATTCAAAAGTATCCAAACTACTAGGCTTCACGATTAAAACGCCTTGTACACTTCCAGAAATGTTGGTTTATCGTCCTAAACTACTAGAAAGGGTGCACGACGGTTTGGATTTTTGGAAAATACATATTAAAAAAATTAAAAAATTAACACATGGGCGGTATAAACTGCTAAAAAAGAAATTTTTAAATGCTTCGCATTACGCTGATGACATTTCGGCCTGCTCTTTCCATCCTACGGCCACGTTAATTATTTTTTCGGCTTGATTTCAAAAGTGCTATCTAGAGAAAATTAGTTTACACTGTTTATAAGAAAAGTTTCGACTCTAAATACTAAAATACGTTTTTGTAAACATAGGCTTCATGAAAAATCGCAGTTTTTGTTAAATGACCCATATACGTTGTTAAACACTATTCCGTCGTGAGTTTCAAGTGTTGGCAATGATGTCACATTGGTTGTCAATTGTTCGTCAATGTTTATTAATTAATTTATGTGCATATTATATGATAATATAATCAAATATAAAAACATTATTATTGTATAACTTATTATTTTATTGCATTATATACGTATACGTTATTAAAAACGACTTTATTTAAGTGTAGGATAAATCTACTCACGAAACACAACCACTTTATTTCCTCATACCCTGTTGTTGATCGCTCCCTGCTCAGTATAGTATGCGTTTGGCTAGGGTTACTCTCTGAAGCCATACAAAGATGGCGGAGAACCGTGTGGCCATAACCAGGTGAACTTATAATACCGTGTGTTGATATATTAGCAACTGCTGTTAAATATTTCACGAGTGTAGTTATCTCAAGGCAGAGCAGCACTATGTTAAAAATTAAGAAGGTTCGTTAGAACCAGAGTGTGCTGGATCCTGGTCACGGCAACCGGGACGAGAGAGACGTTACACGTCCGTTCGGCTCGGTAGCCGGAAGCGGAATCCCGATATCCCGTGTTCACTCATCGAATGACTAAATCACACTGTTATCAAAACATCAGGTGAGCGGCGCAGCTCATTGCGCAGTATAGAGTGCGCACCTCAGCTATGTCACTGGCCACTGACTCACTTAGCTGACTCAGCTTACTAAGCTCACAGTGTGATCTAGTCATTCGTCGAGTGAACATGTATCATACTTAGCAGTAAGCGATCAACAACCGTGTAGGATATAAGGATATTACGTTTCGTTAGTATACTTATTGTTCACTTGAAACTTAAATAGAGTAGTTTTTGATGATGTATACGTAAAGGTAATTATATAATATAATAATTTATGCAAGCACCACAATGATTTCACTACATAATATATATATGAATTATTTCACGAAAAACGGGATATTTTAGTTTGTAAAATAGGATTTTGAAAATGTAGCGTTTAGAATTTATTTATAATTTTTTCTACGTTATGTAGGTCTAAACAAGTTGGAAACTTTTGAGCCCGGCTATTGTCATTTTTAGAAAACCCATGATAAATTTAAATGGAATTTTTTCTTCCATCCTACGGTCACGGAAAATAATTTTTCACTTGATTTTAAAAGGGCTATGAGGAGAAAAATAGCTAACAGTTTTTAAAAAAAAGGTTGGGCTTAAAATAATAAAATGCGTTGTTTATAAGCATGGCTTCATGAACTTTTCGAGTTTTTGTGAAATTACCCATGTACGATATCTGGACGTTTTACCGCACATTTGTTATTAAAAAATGTATACCGCGTTGATGTCTCGATATTTTTGAGGAAAAAAAAACGGTACAACAGTTGACGAAGTCAGAGACTGGTTTATCGGCCGTGTTTCCCAAATCGAGCACAAATAGTATTTGGGCGATGAAAAATATAAGATACAGGAACGAAACTCAAGGGGGTAAAAATTTGCAAACACGAAAATATACGTACCTACCCATATAACGCAAAACACTACTGACACGCTAATGTAGTATACTCATAAATATAAACATCCATGTACAAATTATAGATCGATACAAAAACTTATGTATGTATACATGCAGCATATATACGTACATAATACATATAACATGTGTGCGCGATAATAAAATTGGAAAAAATCGCGATAACAACATTACGAGCAAGCGGGCGTACAGCTTGTCGAGCCGTTGCTTGCAAAACAAATCGCGTTCGGGCTTTTTTTTCTATTGTACAACGAGCGCGTTGCAAATACATGTATATGAATGTATATTATGTATTGGTGTATTGTAATACGCGCGTGTATATACATGCGACTCTGTTTACACAAGACTTATGCAACGCTCCCTAGCTCCCTTCCTCTCTCTTTCGCGCGCACACGCACATTATTGTTATTATCATTTTGAGTGTACGCTGTATACTATACGCCGATTTATTAGCCTTATTATACAATTTTCAAGTCACGGAAAGTTACCGGGTGTACAATATATATAGTATATATAGTATGTGCATCAGAGTCCGCGCGCGGGAGTACATGCAGGGACACACACGTTTCCATTTGTACTATTGATAAGCACTCTGCATCATATTTTATTCCATTATTTTATTACACGGGTGGTGGTCGTGGTGCAGACGCTCAGGATGAGAGGGGGTGGGGGGGGGGGGCTAATAATTTCATTAATTTTTATTACAATCGTCCGAGTGCGGTAATTAGATGAATGTCAGGACGGTAAATCCCAAATGCAACTAGCGTACATGATGATGATAATAATAATGATGATGATGATGATGGTACGCGTACGTCGCGCGCGGCACACAATATTCGGGCCGGGAGCCCGCGGGTGCGTTTATCATTATTAATGCGCGAGAGAGCGCGAAACGGGACGGATTCGAGGCTTGGAGCAACAATGGAATTTACAATATATTTCGCGTAGCTCTCGTTATTCGGCCGCGGGTTTGTATGGCTGTATCGCTCGACCGAGAGTGACGCGCGGAATGCGCGACTGTCGCGTTTTCCAGTAGTCGAAGGGAGAGGAGGCCGGGCGATGGGCCGTGTAAAATATGCTCGGCACTTTTGCGCCCATCGCGCCGACTGCAGGAGGTACACATCCCGGCAGCAGAGATATCTCTCTCTCTCTCTCTCTCTCTGCACTAATTATCGGCGATGAATGTTAATGTTTAACGTTACCAGAGAGAGAGAGAGAGAGAGAGCCCCCGCGGAATGGCGTTCCCTGCAACGATTTCAATAATTAATACTCGAGCTCGCTGTAGCTGTATAATATACACACAACGTGCGCGATAGGGGTAAGTGGGCGGGGGGAATCGCTTGCAACTGCACAATGGAATTCGCGCCGACACGCAGTAGAAATACCACGAGCCTTGGATTATAAATGTATATAATTGTAACGTTAGCCGTCGGTTATTCGCTCGAGCGAATCATGTGTGCGATGTGCGATGCACATTAGGCAGTTATACAGAGTGTGTTTGTAGCGAGAGTGGAGGGGGGGTAGAGAGACAAACGGCAAACATCCGCGACGAAGCATAGCACGCGCCGTGTTGACGGACTGATTTTCGCGAGAGACTGCGATGCACCGCGAGGACGACACGGGGCAGTACAGGTATGCGTATATATTATATAAGTTCTGCATGTGGCTCGCTTCTCTTCTTTTTACACTTCATGCGTGTGTTATCTTGATTATCACATTGTCAGTGCTATCCGTGCACTATTATAATGTTGCGTTTTTGATTTTTGTATATTCCATTCGAACTACCGAGCGTGTTTAACGACCCGTAAAGTTATATTTATGGGCCGATAGATTATTAGCGATGTTGCTTCTGCCATCGTCGTGGCACGAGTAGCCTCGAGATTAATATTAATACTAGGTACGGCCGCTTCGAAATCGCTCGATATTTATTGAAAAACGGGCTGTTACACGTGAGGATATACGTTTAGCGGTATGTATAATATGCTATCGTAAATTAATAATGGTACTAATGCTGCTGTGGAAATTGTATAATGGTATTTTGAAATCGTACGTGGCATATGGTTCGATTTTATTTTATTTTTCTATCAATCACTGAGCAAGGTGTATGATTACGTTTATGATCGAACGTGTGTTTCACTTGCGTACGTATCCCTGTTATTATAATTTTAGAAATTTGATCGATCGAGGTCATTGTTATTATTAAACAAATTACAAACCTCCACAGTTAAACATTTTTAGTTCGCAATGCGCGTGGTGTGGGCATCTTAGATAAATTTACGTAAAAAATCGGCTCCGTGCGCTTTAATTTAATTAAATAAATGCAACAATGAATTTTCGTCTGGCGTAAAAGAAAAGAAAAAAAACAAACGTTAACGATTCCTGCAACGTCAGTGGCGGAAGAGTACTCAAAATGCAATTCTTATTATTTTTATCAACATAACGACAATATGCAGACCCTCGTGATTATAAATAATGCAACCCCGTACGGAAGACTCGGCGCCGCTCCTCCTCTGTGTACGGCATTTTTACAAAAGTCATCGCTCACGCGGCGACGACGAATCGGTCAACGAAATAAAGAATTTTCGAAAATGAATGCCAAGCTTCAGGATGAAAATAAAGGGAGCGGGGATCGAGAGAGAAACCGAACGACAATGCCCAGGAGTCGGTCTCGCGTTTAGTTTAAAATCGGATAAGAGGCGGGCTTTCATCTCGACGAGAATAAATCCATTGAGAGGGGGACAATTTATTTTAGCGCGAGTTTTTGTAATTGTATACGCGCAATAAAATTATGAGTAACGTCGAACACAGCAAGAAAGCGCGAGCTAAGGGGGAAGGGAATAGAGAGTGGTGGAGGGTAAGGTGGGGGGGGGGGGGGGGGGGGGGGAAGGGGGGGGGGGGGGGGGGGGGGGGGGGGGGGGGGGGGGAGAAATTAAGTTTTGCCGACGCGAGCAGTCTCCCTTAAATTTCGTCCACGCGTATATAACTGGGCGTGCGTATTGTATACGCGTATTTGCGAGAATGCTCAAGTGCGCGGAAAACAATAGACAAAGCATCGGGGGCGGTTGGGGAGAGAGCGCGAAACTGTCGGGGGTACGAGAGGGGAAGAGATGAAGGAAGGGGGCGGGGAAAAAGTACGTCGCTGAAAAGGTGGAATTCGCGAATAGAAAAGAGAGAGAGAGAGAGCGATCGAAACGAGGCGCTCCGGGGGGGGGGGGGGGGGGGGGGGGGGGGGCGGGGGGGGGGGGGGGAGGGGGGGGGGGGGGGGGGGGGGGGGGGGGGGGAGAAGAGAAAGAGCCAGGCAGGCGCATACACACACAGATATATATGCGGGGGACTGGTAACGACGTGGGCGGGCGGTACGGGGAGGACGCGAGGTTAGAATAAATAAAGCGATAAAATATAATATTACATCGCATTGCGACTGGCTGCCTCCTCCTCTCTGCACCGCGTGTATATTCCGCCAGGGTGCATTGGCCTCACAAATACTCGGCCTTCAGTGTTCAGACTACGACGACGACGGCGGCGGCGGCGACGCACCGCGTCCAAGTGTGCGTGCGTGAAGAGTGTGTAACTGTATGCGTTGGTGTGTATATAATATATAAAGCAAAGGCACACACGCACTCGCGCCATATAGTGCGCCTCAAAGCGACTCGACGCCAAATAACTCGCGCTCGCTCACTCACTCACCCGCTCATTATGTACACTGGCTTTTCATCTTTTATTTTTCCAGAGCCTTTTTTTTTTTTTTTTTTTTTTTTTATTTTTTATTTTCTTTTTTTTTTTTTTTTTTTTTTTTTGGTTTCTTCTCACT
>JAPYYV010031547.1:0-14137 GCA_030522625.1 Copidosoma aretas | reverse complement strand
GAAAAATATTATACGAGACTCGGGCACAAAAGTAAAACAAGCGCGCCCTTCGGGCGCTCAATTTTTTACTTTCTGCCCTAGTGGCGTAATGTACTATTATAGCCGTCCATACTTCCTCAATTGTTGATTCGTTAATTTTCGGTTCTGCTGTATGTATTTCCAGCGTTATTTTCGTCTGTCTTGCGATATTTTTGTGTACATTGAACTGCCCGTTGAATCAGTTTTCTTATCGTTTCTACATCTCGATGTCGTTTGCAATAAGGTCTCCGACTTTGTCCTTGGTGAGGATTGTTTGATTTTAGTATCCTTCGAGTTGAGTTTATTTTTGTAAGTTTATCCATATAGTTGTCCATTATACACGGAGAGAACTTTCAAGAAACGGTAGTATGAGCATGTGCATGCTATGGTAGTATAAATCAGCGCATACTACAGTAGGCTCGCACTATACTAACGTTGCATTTTTCTATACCAAATTAGTATGGACAATATTGTTTGGTATGGCTCCCGAGGAAACGCAGTATGCGCTGCTCTATACTACGGTAGTATGCGCATTCTCATACTACCGTTACTTCAGAGTTTTCTCCGTGTAGGGTCCATCAAAAGTACTTTAACCGCGGTAACCAGCGTTTACAGCAATCAATCCTGAATCCAGAAACAGCGAAAAAAATTTCCCAACAATTAATTTTTTGCAAGATTGTTGGATTTAGACCTGTTTAGAATGCTTTTTCAGCAGCAGCGTAGGCTGCCATACAGTATGCCTTTGGTAGATATAACAACTGCATAGCAACTAGCTGAACATCGGTAAGTAGTAAAGCAGTAGGTCTGCTACCGGTCTAGAGGTGGCACTTATACGCTTAATTAAAGGTGGCCAGACAGAAATCGCCAGGACATTCACGGTCATAATCAAGACGATAATGCTATAAAAGGATTCCCCGTTAACCGCACGCACCGATAACCGCCTTATTGTGCGCTTACTTCTATAGTCCGTCAGCACGATATTTTTATGAGTACACTGAGAAAAAAATAACGTTAAGTTTACGCGAGGAGCACGGTAGATTCTACTTTGTTCCAAAGTAACTAGTGGCGTCGTCGCTGTAACTGAACGACCCAAGTAGATCTGACCGAACCCATAAAGTTGGAAATACTGCAACGACTGCATCGTATATGTAAACGTATATCATATACCGAAGTACCAAAGTAGAAACTACCGGGGTTCCCAAGTAACAGCAATGGTGCCACCAGTTACCTTGGAACAAAGTTGAATCTACCGTGCTCCTCGCGTAAACTTAACGTTGTTTTTTTCTCAGTGTATCACGTTGTTCTATGATTGAAAAATTATGAGAAACAAATATTTTATTACTAAGTTTCACCATGGAAATTTATTTGCTACTATATTTCGACGCCTAAGGCAAAAAAAAGTTCAAGTTACCCGATCCGACGAAAAAAAGGACAGTCCATAATTTCTATCGATTGAAAGTGAGACTCTTTAGCTCATATAAAAAAAAGTACAACTTGCTGGGCTCAAGCGGAAATAAGTTCAACTCGCTGGGCTCAAGCGAAAAACAAGTACAACTCGCTGAGCTCATGCAATAAAAAGAACGAATCAGTACAATAATTAATAATAATGTAGCCTTGTACTAGACAATTAAATACCCTGACTTGACACTTGAATGATTCGAGACGAATCAGTGACGAACTAGAGACGAACTTGAGACTTTTTTGCAACGAACTAGAGCCGAATTTGCAACGAACTAGAGACAAATCAGCGACGAACTAGAGAAGAACTTGGGACTTTCTTTTGCGACAAACTAGAAACGAACTTGAGACTTTATTTTTTGACAAACTTGAGAGTTTTCTACGTAGAGACGAATTCGCGACGAGCTAGAGACAAATCAGCGACGAACTGGAGACAAACATGAGACTTTAGAAATGAATTCGCGACAAATTAAAGACGAACTAAATACTTTCTTTTGCGACGAACTAGAGACGAATTCGCGACAAGCTAGAGACAAATCAGCGATAAACTAGAGACTTTTTTTTTGTGACGCACAAAAAACGAACTAAATACTTTATTGCTCTCTCATAGAGGAAGCTTTGTAGAGGTAAAAAAAATTATTCCGGAAATACGTTAAAAGTGTTCTATATAGTGTCTAAAATGAAAAAATACCATTTTTTAGAAAATGTCCGTCTGTGGGTGTGTGATTGTGTGTATGTGGTTTTTTAATTATTTGAGGGTGAAAAAAATTATATTTAAATTTCTTTAATAGTAACATCTAATAAAGCTTTAAAATAGCTTTATTTTCCATTTTGTATCATTCCGATAAGATATTTTGTTTAGTTTTTATTACAGAAGTACTGAGATTTTTTGTGGAAAATCACTCATATCTTAGAAACCTTTCGAGTGATTTCGATGATTCAAGGCTTAAAAATTTGTTTTTATATCGTTATACAAATTCTACAAAAATTTTAATATTTACACCTTATTAAGGTTTTTATAACGATTTTTATGGTAAAAAACAGGTTTTTTACCTATTTAAAGGTGAAAAAAATTGAATTTAGATTCCTAAATAGTAACATCCGACAGAGCTTTAAAATAGCTTTATTTTCCATTTTGAATCATTTTGATGACATATTTTGTTTAGTTTTTATCAAATAAATACTAAGATTTTTGTGGAAAATCACTTACATCTGAGAAACCTTTCGAGTGATTTCGACGATTCAAGGCTTAAAATATTTGTTTTTAAATCCTTGTATTAATTAAAAAAAAAAATTAAGTTTTATACCTTATTAAGGTTTTCATAACCATTTTTATTGTCAAAAAACAGGTTTTTTACTTATACAAGGGTGAACAAAATTGAATTCGAATTTCTAAATAGTAACATCTGATAAAGCTTTAAAATAGGGGTAAATAACTCAATTACAAGATTTATCTACTTTTAATACTTCAATACGGCTGAAAAGTACTTGAAAATATATATCATAATTATAAGTCATAATTTTCAAAAAGTTATAGCCACGTAATGATTTGAATAAACATTTGTCAGAAGTATAAAGTAAAAACAGAAATCTTCTTAAGTAGACGCGTTACTAAAAAAGCTCTATCTTGATGAATACTACATTAATACCTGTCACGATAGGTTTTATAGCTGAAAGAAATATTGATTTTCGATGAAAAATCCTTATTTTATGTTATTTAATAAATTTAGTTTACTTAAAGTAGTGCGCAGCAATCGGTACTGTTTTTTGATGCATGTTTGAATTGCTGGGCATGTTCAGTTGAATCAGCTAACCTTAAAAAACGTTTTGTTTACTTTTTCGAACCCGAAATTTTCTTCTGTGATTATCTAATGTTTTTTTCAAAAAATTTAATCATATAATAGTGAAGTACGTCAAAAATCAAGGTTGTCATGGCAAAAGCAAAAAAGAAGAGTAAACAAAAATTGATGTCAGTCAAGATCTGTCACAATCTTATGAGTTATTCGAAAGCAAGTGTTGAGCAAGCTCTTGGTGATATCAGAGCAAAAAAAGGCAGTTTAAGATCAGTAGCAACAAAATACAGAATACCAGAGTCCACAATGAGAGTTAAATTGAAGGGCAAACATGCAGATAAAAAACCTGGACCGAAAACAATACTAACGACTGAAGAAGAAGATGACTTGGTTGAGTGGATTTCTAACGACTGAAGAAGAAGATGACTTGGTTGAGTGGATTTTTGAATGCTCAAGAGCAGGATTTCCTGTTGACAAAAATCAGCTGCTGGACAGCGTTCAAGTAATCAGTGACATAATGAGTTACGATACTCCGATTATTGACAACAAGCCTGGGAGAAATTGGTATGATTCTTTCATAAGAAGACATTTAATCATAGCCATGAGATTTGCAGAGAATGTAATTTTGAGTAGAGCAAAAGTTACAGAAACCAGCTTGCGGCGTTGTTTAATATATCATGAATTTTTCTTTTCGTGTACTTTTATTTAAGTAAGCCTTGTTAATTTTTACTTTCCTAAAATCCCAATGGTTATTCAAGTCACTTAAATTAAATGTTGGTTAGTGCGTAGTATATGGCGCGCAGTATTTGGTATTGCGGAGTAATTGGTGCGTAGCGATTGGGTAGAGTGCGCACTAATTCATGCATGGAGATAATTTTTTGATACTCGTTTTTTAGAAAAACTTAAGTGTTTTTAACGCCGAAACGATTATTTTGCAATAGATTAATAACGTATGTTTCTTGTAAACTTTTATATTGATGTAATTGGTCTAAAATACGCACTCAGTAATATTAATACAGTCGGTCAAGAAACAAGTGCACAGTAATTACAAGTGCACAGTATCCTTGTAAGGTAAATGTGCTTGCTCGACACTCGGACCGTTAACATTGACTCGCTTGAGCGTTTTTCTTAGCGTAGGTGAACTACTTGTTGGGATTATAAAATCAAAACTATTACACTTTTGAACAAAGTAATAGTACTGTCTGAATCTTAAGGGGTTCTAAAATCATCTAAAGATATCATTTTATGAATATTTCTAACTTTTTAATTGAAATTCGTCGCGTTCATGTACTGGGTCAAGCTCGTATGAAAGCGACCAAAAGATGAACGTACAACTGAAGTTACAGTGACTGCGTTATATAGAAAAACAATCGTTTATCAGTTAGTTTTCCGCGTGAAAGTAGCAATAATACTTGATATCAAATAAGTATGACTCATTAATTTGGATTTTTCTTGCGGATTATGATTGTTTACATTTTAAGCGTACTTCTAACCTAAAACCGCATCTACTTAAGTTTGTGTGTCAATACTGTATATGTATGTTAAAGCTCGTTCGGTTATTGGTACTTGGTCGTTTCAGCTACTGAGACACCTCAATTTTCTACTGTTCATCCATCGTTACAATATACTGAACAGAAATAGTATAGTAATTCACCGTTAAAGCTCGTTTATAATATTAAATCTTTGTTTTAAATAATACATATAACCACAATCATGGTAAATATCTAAAATAAATTTGAAAATCTGAAAAATTATATTTGATATTCATCTTGTAATTTCCTAAGGCCTTAAGCGGTCAGCCATGGGGACATTTACCTTAATCATTTATAAAAAAAATCAAGTTTTATACATTATTAAGGTTGTTATAACGATGTTTTATCCAATAGGCGGTTTCTTGCTACTTTTAGAGTAAAAAACTTAAAAATGCTTTAATAGCTGTATCTCCTATGGTATTAGAACACCTTCATTTTAGAGTCAAAAATTTTTTTTTACCTTGTGCCGTTTTTTCGTATTCAAGATTTTTACATTTTTGATAAAAATATTTGCGAACTTAGAGAAAATACGTAATTAGATGCGTCGGTCGAAGAAAAACTTATAACGGCACATTACTATTTATTTTGGCATTGAAAAGTACCGTTATTATGTTTCATTTGTCCGAAGCATCCAATTAAAGCTTATTTTTTGGAAAAGTCTATTTTTTCGAAATTTAAATTTTTTTTTATTTGGACTATAACAAACTGAGATGTTCATCGCAGAAACCCTCCAAATGATTCATTTTACTTATTTACTGCAGCTGCCAATAAAAAATTTGAGTTTTATACTGTATTAAGGATTTTATAACGATTTTCATGGTAAAATGGTAAAAATAGTACATTTCCTACCTAGGGCAGAAAATACGACTACCGCGCCCGTGGGCGCATTTTCGGGGCCCCCGGGGCCGAAAATATTTTCCTGCCCGTGGGCCGAAAGTGATTAGGAGGGCCGAAAATGCGTCCCGAGGACAGAAAAGCTCTGCCGCACTTTTTGCCCTACGTATGAAAAACGCCCTGGAGGCGATCGCACTTTTGTGACGAAAACTACTATTTTTACTCTTCTAAGGGTTAAAAAATCTATTTTCAAGTTGTAAATAGTAACATTGCAATAGTTCAAAATGAATCTTGCCTTAATAGAGTTCTTGAAGTACTAGCTTGCTGGATATTCTCTTTATTTTATTAAAAAACAGTCGTATCAATAGTTATCAGTCAAAATAAGATTGCTGGTAAGGTAGAAACTGTTGCTGATGATTTTTTATTTTTCAAACTAAATATTTGTATAAACTATGAGAAAACTCGCGTTCCTAACTATATTCCACAATGTAGAGCATAAAAATAGTTTCTTTTGACATTTTAAATAATTTCATTATTTCGTATAATTTTTTTTTTTAGGTAAATAATAGCAGAATAATGTTGTAGAGGAAGCTTTGTGCTCATTTATTGGCAGCGGTTTTTTTGTTAGTCGAGAATTTGTCGCTAGATCGTCGCAAAAAATTCTCAAGTTCGTCTCTAGTTCGTCGCTGATTCGTCTTTAGTTCGTCGCAAAAAAGTCTCAAGTTTGTCTCTAGTTTTTCGCAAAAGATAGTGTCCAATTCATCTCTAGCTTGTCTTTGATTCGTTTCTGATTCATCGCGAATTTGTCTCTAGTTTGTTGCAAAAAAGTCTTAAGTTAGTCATCAGTTTGTCGCGAATTTGTCTCTAGTTCATCACAAAAAAGTTCGTCGCATAATAAAATCTTAAGTTCGTCTCTACCTTTTGCAAAAAATAGTCTCAAATTCATCTCTAGTTTGTCTTTAATTCGTTTTTGATTTGTCACGAATTCGTCTTTAGTTTACCGCAAAATAAAGTCTCAAGTTCGCGCAAAAATGTCTTAAGTTCGTCAAGAATTTGTCTCTAGTTTGTCACAAAAACGTCTCAAGTCCACTGTGTCGCGAATCTGTCTCTAGTTTGTTGCAAAATATAGTCTGAAATTCGTCTTTAGTTCGTCGCTAAATCACTACTAACTCGCCGGGCAAGAGAGTCTCAAGTTTGTCCCCAGTTGGTCGCTGATTCGTCTCGAATTCATCTCCAGTTCGTCGCAAAACATAATCTCAAGTTCGTCTCTAGTTCATCGCAAAAAGTCTCAACACGCTTGTTTAGTTATTTACAGCAGTATTAAATTTATTTTAAGTACTAAAAATTAGAAGCACCCTAGGTTGTTCGGTAAAGGCTATTTTGTTGATAATTATTGATATAAAAAATAATAAAGTGCCAACTGAAGGTATTTAATTGCCTGGTAAAAGGCCATATTATTGTAAATTATTGTACTGTTTCGTTCTTTGTATTGTATATGTCCAGCGTGTTGTACTTTTCTTTGTATGAGCTAACGAGTTTCACTTGCATTCGTTAGAAATTGTAGACTGTCTTTTTTTTCGTCGGAGCGGGTAACTTGAACTTTTCTTTGCCTCAGGCATCGAAATATAGTAGCAAATAAATTTCCATGGTGAGACTTAGTAATAAAATATTTGTTTCTCATAATTTATCAATCATAGAACAACGCGATACTCATAAAAATATCGTGCTGACGGACTATAGAAGTAAGCGCACAATAAGGCGGTTATCATTGCGTGGGGTCAAGGCTCCCAGATTTTTGGGACTTTAACACGGGAGCGGTTGCGGCGCCCTGCCTGTGCGCTCATTGGCGGAGTGGCGGCGGCGCGGCTCCGGCGTCCAAAACGAAGCTATACGCCCAATTCAACGAGTACTGTAACCGAATAACCCAACGCATTCGTAAATAACTATCCAGTAACCCTACACACTCGGAGGCAATCATATCATGAATAATTAATCCCCCGTGACCCAATACGCTAGACTGACAGCACTTTCGATTGTTAAATAAATTATCTGTATGATAAGCTAACAATTCCAATTAACCTTACGCACTCAGAGGCCTGCGTATTTAATTCATAAATAATTTATTTATACCATGAATGATTAATCCCCAGTGACCCAATACGCTCGCATAATAAACTACAATAACTAATAAACTGTGTGTCAAATAATCAATATCAACTGAACTCATACGAGGTGATCCAATGCACTAACTTTCCTTAGGTTTTAATTAATAACATTATTATAAACATAAGAACTAATACCAGATAACCCAGAGACCGCCAGAGACATGAATTTTCTCGCGTTTTACTTCACAACATTACAAATAATAACATAAGAACTAATACTAGGTGACCCAGAGCGCTAACTTTTGTTGCGTTTTAATTAATAACATTATTATTAATATAAGAATTAATACCAGGTGACCCATAGCGCTTACTTTTCTCGCGTTTTATTTAATAACATTATTATTAACATAAGAATTAGTACCAGGTGGGCCAGAGCGCTAACTTTTCTCGCGTTTTAATAAACAACATTATTATAAACATAAGAACTAATTCCAGATAACCCACAGATATCGATTTTCTGTCGTTTTACTTCACAACATTACAAATAATAACATAAGAACTAATACTGAGTGACCCAGAGCGCTGACTTTCCTCGCTTTTGAATACATAACATTATTATTAAGATAAGAACTAATACCAGATAAGCCATAGATATCGATTTTCTTACGTCTTACTTTACAACATTACAATTAATAACATAAGAACTACTAGTAGGTGACCCAGAGCGCTGACTTTCTTCGATTTTTAATTGATAACATTATTCTGAACATAAGAACTAATAACAGTTAACCCAGAGCGCTAACTTTTCTCGCGTTTTCATTAATAACATTATTATTAACATAAGTACTAATACCAGCTAACCCAGAGCCCTGACTTTTCTTGCTTTTTAATTAATACCATTATTTTTATCATAAGAACCAATTCTAGTTAACCCAGAGCGCTGACATTACTTGTGTCTTGATTACATGAGTGAATTTAGTCGCATTAACAATTACAAAAACTTTAAAATAACAAAAAATAACAAAAAATAACATTACTAAACGCAGTGTCTGTGTGCAATAACATAACGCAGTAAGAAAAAAACATTTTTAAAACAGTTATTGAAATAAATGTAATTAATATAGGTAAAGTTCATTTACACGCTTTTATACGAAGAGATTGAAAAAAGAAACGAAGTAAAATAAAGTAAAATAAACTAAAGATAAGATAAAGGTCATATACGCAGTATGTTTTATTTATAATGATAATAATACATAATTTTAAACTCCACAGAGACAATATGTGTAAAAGAACGTGAATGGAGATAAAAACTGTAGAAAGACAACAATGGTCAATCTAAAGCACTATACTAACATATTTCAAACTTTTAATTTGAAAAAATAATTTCTGTCATCTTCTTTCTCAAAATTTTTCCGCACTGATTTTCCATATTGAAAACAGCGCAAGAAGTACCCATTTCCCAACACTCGTATTATGAAAAATCTTCTTTCAATCGATAGGTTGTATTCCCACTTTTTATTAAAGTCAGGTAAGAACACTATAACTACAAAAGCACCTCACCTATTCGTGTGCACAAACGGCGAAAATAGGAACTTCCATACCGAATCCCCATTAAAAATACATATATTCGCCCGACACTAGCGCCAAACACTGGATTTGACGCTAGTATCGGGCGAATACACGTATTTTGAATGGGGATTGGGTATCGAAGTTTCAATTTACGCCGTGTTGTGCACAGAGCGAATATGCCCCAGAAGCAGATGTAGTTTTCTGAAAAACTGACTAATATTTACGTTTACAAAATGTCTTGCATCTTTTGACCAAACAACTTTGTAGTGGAACTGGTTTCAATACTTGTTGAAGATGATATTTAAGATGGAAATACCCCGTACAAAATTATTTTTATCAATTTTTTTTATATAGATTTTTAAAGTTGTTTTGAATCAGTTACGGCGGAATCTCCCACATATGTATATAGTTTTACAAACTAATCAAAACAATATGCAAGTGAGTGCACAGTCGTTGTGATAGAAAAGTTGCATTACCAAATGCAGTTAAAATTTAAAAATCGCTGCCAATAAATGAGCACAAGGCATCCTCAACAACATTGTTCTGCAATTATTTACCAATTAAATAATAAATAAAATATTAGAATGATTTGAAATGTCAAAAGAAGGTATTTTTATGCTTTATAACGTGGAATTATTTTGGAAATAAGATCATAATTTTTTCTCGAATAGTACAAAAAACATTGTTAAAAGTATAATAATTTAAAAACAATTTAACAAATAAGTATAACTCGTTATTTAAATCAATATACGTAATATATCTATCTTGTAGCTAAAATATTCTAAATTATATGAAGCTATTTGATTATCTGTAGAATATATCTATTTACGAAATAGAATAGAACAATTTTCACTCTAAAAACAGCAGAAGCCGTTTTTTTAGATTCAAATAACGTTGTAAAAACAATGATAGGGTATGACATATCAAATCATTTTGTAAACCAATAAAAGATACACAATGAAACAATTTAGCTCTAGATCATCGACATCACTCGGTTTCTGAGATATGACTGATTATAAAATAAACAAATTAAATTCTATAAACATATATTCGTTTTAAGCTATCAAAATCCAAATCGCAATGATCAAATTACACTCGCGAATGGTACCAGTTCAAATCGCATGTACTTTTATACATTATTAGTGATTTTACTACATTCAATAAGGGTCGGACTATTTTTACACTGAACGTAGTCATTTAACACCAATTTTTTTTACAGTATATGAGAGAGATAGATAGGATACAAGAGCTATATGTTCATCGAAATTATAGTATAATTCCTTTACTTAATACTGTTCTGCGTCGCCTGTGAACTTAGCGATGAACGCAATAATATTTTTAAATAAATTGTTATTTCATGATTTTCCACAAAAATCTCAGTATTTTTTTCATAATACTTAAAAAAAAACTAATCGAGATAGTTAAGAATGAAAAGTAGACCTTTGTTGAAGCATTATCGGATGCTATTATTTGAACAGTCAAAAAGGTGTTTTTTACCCTTAAACAACTTTTTCCAAGTCACCATAAACATGAGAAAACAAAAATTTTAAGTCCAATATCATCAATATCTACCGTTGAGTTCCTGAGAACCATACATACAAATACACACACACACACACACACACACACACACACACACACACACACACATACACACACACACACACACACACTCATACATACACAAAAAGACATACTATTTCTAAAAATGGAATTTGTTCATTCTAGACACTGTATAAGACATTCCTAACGTATTCCACAAAGCACTTTTTTTTACCGCTACCAAGCTTCCCCTATGAGGAAGTAAAAGTACATACGCCAGCAAGATTATCTAGAAAAGTATACACAATGATTTTTTGATATTTTCTTTCTTGCAGTAATTATCATGAACAAAAAAAGTTTAGAATGCAAGGCAATCTGACAAAGAGGTCTTTAATTTATTATCAATAATAACTTGATAGCTAAACCAATACGAACTAATATGTTGAGAAATTTAAGATAATTGATGTGTTTTTTATAAAACCAGGATGACAAGTAGTAAACAGGGATTCATATAGTTCTGTAGCTAATACTTTGAATGATGCATTTATAATTGAGTTAGCCAAGCAAATGAGGGCTCAGGACGAATACCATTTGTAGTGCTATTCTCATGAATAATAATGTTAATTAAAACGCCAGCCAATTAAGCGCTCTGGATCACCTGTTAATAGTTCTTATGTTAATAATAATAATGTTGTTAATTAAAATGCGAGAAAAGTTAGCGCTCTGGGTTAACTGGTATTAGTTCCTATATTAATGATAATATTATTAATTAAAACGCGAGAAAAGTTAGCGCTCTGGGGTAACTGGTATCAGTTCTTATGTTAATTATAATGTTATTAATTAAAATGTGTGAAAAGTAAGCGCTCTGGGTCACCTGGTATTAATTCTTATGATAATAATAATCTTATTAATTAAAACGCGAGAAAAGTTAGCGCTCTGGGTCACCTGGTATTAGTTCTTATGTTATTATTTGTAATGTTGTGAAGTAAGACGCGAGAAAATTGATATCTCTGGGTTATCTGGTATTAGTTCTTATGTTTATAATAATGTTATTAATTAAAACCTAAGGAAAATCAGCGCTCTGTATCACCTGGTATGAGTTCTTATGATATTGATTATTTGGCATACAGTTTATTATTTATTATAGTTTATTATACGAGCGTATTGGGTCACTGGGGAATAATTATTCATGGTATAAATAATTCATTCATGAATTAAAAACGCAGGCCTTCGAGTGCGTAAACTTAATTAGAATTGTTAGCTTATTATACAGATGATTTATTCAACAATCAAATGTGCTGTCAGTCTAACGTATTAGGTCACTGGGGAATAATTATTTATGATATAATTGCCTCCCAGTGTGTAGGTTTACGGGATATTTTTTTACGAATGCGCTGGGTTATTTGGTTGTAGAACTCAGATTTCGTTGAATTGGGCGTATAGCTTCGTTTTGGACGCCGGAGCCGCGCCGCTGCCGCCGCTCTGACAATGAACGCCCAGGCGGGGGGCCGCAACCGCTCCCGTGTTAAAGTCCCAATAATCTGGGAGCCTTGCGTGGGGTTAAGGGAAATCCTTTTATAACATTATTGTCTTGATTATGACCGTGAATGTCCTGGAAATTTCCGTCTGGCCACCTTTAATTAAGTGTATGAGTGCCACCAGTAGCAGACCTGCTGCTTTACTACTTACCAACGTTCAGCTAGTTGCTATGCAGTTATTATATCATCCAACGGCATACTGTAGAGCAGCCTGCGCTGCTGAAATAGTAGATTACGTACGAGTTTGGAAAGGCTTAGATTTACGGACCGCGAGGTTTGCGACCCGAGCCGAAGGCGAGGGTTGTAACGAGGTCCGTAAAAAAGTCTTTACGAACGAGTTGCGGAATCTATTTTCCCGCCTAAGAACCAAAATCAAGCGGCGAAGGTGCTATTTTGAGGTTAGAAGGTGGAAAAAGCATTTTAAATAGGTCTAAACAAACAATCTTGCAATAGGTCTTACTTAAATAAATGTTGGGAAATTTTTTCTGGCTCGTTATGGATTCAGGATTTGTTGCTGAATACGCCAATACCCGTGGTTATAGTTCTCTTGATGAACCTTGTATTCAAAAAAATTTTTTTTTATTACTATTTTTTATTTCTTACTATATTTTATACCAATGTTTTGCTATATTTATATTTTTCCTGGATTTGCCTCATTATTGATACCACAATATGCTACTTTTGCTTTTCGACGTTTTTCAATCGCATTTTATATTTAGCAACAAACCACGGTTTGTCATTAGTATTTGGGTTGTGTCCATTCATAGTTCTGCTTTTTTTTTTCATTACGTTCCTTATTTGTTCCCATTTCTGATCTACGTTGCAGTCCGTTCTGATTTGGGTTCGGTATTCGTTTGACGATAAAGCTTGTTGACGATTTTCTGCCGATATTCGACGTGCTTACTTATGTCCTTTAGTTTAACTATTGAAATTTTTTTGTTTTCCTTAAGCGTAGTTGATTTTATGCTTCTAGATATTTTTAAGTGAACGCTTAAGGTGCTTTGTCCTGAAAATCAAATCTTATAGATTTTCTTAAAAATTTTTTATCCAGAGATGACTTATTAGTGCACACTTTTCATAAATGTTAAAACAATCGTACATTTTATTTTGGTGAAAAAAATTCCTGAAATTCATTAAAATCAGACGTACGTCTTCGTCTAACAGCTGGCGTCTTATGGAAGCAGATGTAACTTCCTGCTCTATTTTAGATATTGCTCGCAAGTAAATTTATTTTTTACTGAAAAAAACTTTAACATTATAATTGAAAGTTTCAGAAATGTTTTGGTCTATTGTAGAATAAATGTGTACTCCTTGTTCTGTAAGTAATTTGAGTCATAAGATGATAAACAACGGAAAATAGAGGTTACTTTTATTATGTAGCCGATTTACAGCCAGCTCCTCTAAGGCTTCTGACATTCAATATATTAAGTGGTGTCTTCTGTCTATTAGGATGTGGTCAATCTGATTTTTGATCTTTTTATTAGAGGACGAATAAGTAGCCCTATGTATGTATTTATGCTTGAAACATGTACTCTTAACTATTCGCTATGAGAATGAGCCTGTAGGGGATAAAATGATATGCGCCAGCGCCCATGGTGTCGATTGAGTGAAACCTGGGGGAAAGCCAGTGGCATCAAATCCAGGTAGTTTGTAAATATCATTGAATATCTAAAAATGTAAGCAGTGTAGGATGGTACAGTAAGCGTGAAAGTTGTAGTAAATTTAATTATTAGTATGTGCCTTTTTAT
>JAPYYV010031526.1:0-12350 GCA_030522625.1 Copidosoma aretas | reverse complement strand
TGCCGCTACTCCCAAAGCCGGGTTTTGACGACCCAGACTCTGAATCCGAGTCGATCAACTCCAAACCACCCTCTCCTCCCTTGGTTGATACAGTAAAAGTAGTGGTAGTAGTAGTGGAAGTAGTAGTAGTATCAGTAAAAGTAGTAGTAGTAGAAGTATCAGTACTAAAAGCCGTATCAGTAGTTGTTGTAGAAGTAGCAGTAGGAGCATAACTAAAAGTAGTCGTAGCACTATAAGTAGTAGTTGTTGTGACAGTATTAGTATTAGTAGTATTTTTTGATTAAGTTGTAGTTGTAATAATCAAAGCAGGAGTAGAAGGAGTGTAAGCGAAAGACTTTATCTTCCAAATAGTAGTAATTGTACTAGTAGAAGTAGTAGCAGTAGTCGTTAGAGTAGAAGTTGTTGTTGGTTTGTTGATTGTAGTAATCGTGGACATAAAAGTTGTACTGTAATAGTAGTATTATTACTAGTAGTAGTTTCAGCTGCAGAGATGAATGGCAAATAAGTAGACGCAGCATATGATGAAGTAGTCGTAGTATTGGTAGATGCGGTAGCAGTAGTTCAAGAAGTAATAAAATAAGTAGTGCTAGTAATAGTCGCGAAAGTATTTCTTGTAGTCGTAACGGCATGACAAGCAGTAATAGGTTTAGTAGTAGTACAGGGAGTAGTAGTAGTTCTAGTAGTAGTGGCAGTAGTATTATTATGAGTAGTAGTTGTAGTAGTAGATGTAAAAGTACTAAAATAAGGAGTACTTGTTGTAGTGGTAGTTATAGTAGTTGTAGTAGAAGTAGTAGTAGTATCAGTGGTAGATGTAGCAAACGTAGAAGTTTTAGTACAAGTAAAAATAGTGTTTTTGAAGTAGTAGTCGTAAAAGTAGTACTAGTAAAAGTGGTAGTAGTAAAAGCAAAACTAGTCGTAGCAATAGTACTCGACGTAGTAGACAATGTAATGTTTGTACTTAAAGTATTAAAAGTAGTAAAGGTGTTGAAGTTGTAGAAGTTGTAGTTGTAGAAGTGGTAGTAATAGTACTATAAGTAGTGCTAGCGTTCGTTTTTAAGCGTGAGGTAAGAGTACAAGGAATGTGCGGATTGACGCGCGCCTTAAGTAAATGATGTTTGAATGCTGAAAATAATAATGTAGGACAGTGGGCTAAGGTGAGAAGCAAATAAGCTAAATGTGATAAAAATGTAGATTTAAAAATTTAATACAAAAATCAAGCTTACACCGCTTAAGTTAATGGTTAAATGTCAATAATGAGCTCTAGTTCAAACATAAATTTATCTTAGCTATATTTACAAATATATCACTCAACCTCAACCAGGTAAAAATTTTCTGCGCTGCGCTTATGCTTTGCAACACACGTGCTGAATCCAAATAACAACCCTGTTACACGGGAATTAATGATAGAAATACAAAGTTGCTGCCAAAGACTAACGAGTCCGGAAGGTCAATCTCAAAACAAAGCACGATAGGTAACCGACAGGACGCAAGTGTAATAAATTAATCAGCAGTCGTTGTAATCGAAGGTTATTTATTTTAGCGTTGTATCCCTCCGTCTCTCACTCTTAGTCCATCCGTCTAGATTTCATTTAATTGACCACTATAACGTGTGTATCATATATACCATTCAATCGCACTCTTCAATATAAAATCAGCTTAACTCAGGCTAACTCTCTACTTGATCCTAATCATCATCAACAATCTTACTTTGACATTTTGGTTAATGGTTATTATAACTACTTATTATGATTTACCGTTCAATCAAAATCCCGGGTGTCTTAATAATTCGTTAAGAGTTTTTACCCCTTTGACACATTATCATAAGAAAATAAGTGCTAAACTGACTTTGTCTTCTATAATAATGAATAATCAATTATTCATGTGCACGATCACTTTGGCTGGTAAATAAAAATATTACCATCAATATACCTTGCGTAATCGGGTTTTGGATAAGCAAATAAATGATTCAATAAGAACTTCAGCACGTGATCGTGCTATTTTTCGACTTACCCCTTCACCAAAAACTTAATAATTTTATAAGAAAATGAACGATTTGTTGTCACTTGAAATTCAGGAAATATTTAAAATCGCAGTCTATCTGGTAGCATGCAATTCAACACGTCAATTACGGAACGCGAATCATGGATCTGGGTAAACTACACCCAAAAATAAACTTACGCGACTACGATCGAGAAACGATACTTTGGCACCTACGCAATCCAACTAACTAACACACGGTAAAACTAAAATCTGATAATCAAAATAACAATCTGACCTAACTCCTTGTTTTTCATGGTTAAGAAGCCTTTTAGATTCATTACAATCGAGGTTTATTTCTTACGTACTTTAGGAGTTCGCTTCCGAAGCTAAGACAAGGACTCGTGGGGACCGTACTAACTTAAATTATCTCACCGTGCAATCCCTGAGATAAAGACACCAAAACGTCTGGCTCCCCTTGCCATTGGTCTTAAGACTGCCGTCCCTTAGTCGCGTTTTCAGCGCTCTTGGTTTTGTGATTCACTTTTACACGTGGCATGCGATGACCGCTGCGGTCGTAAACGCCAGCACTCGCGGTCATACATCTCGTTATAGTTCACGCACCACGCCCACGTGACTTTATTTATTTGCCCTTACACTACCACACACATAATGCTATCAAATTTTCCTATTGAACTGGGATGAGGTATTCCATCCACCTCCTGAATATATTTTGAGCAACGACGAAAAATATTTTCTAGAACCCGATTCGATTAACATAATAGAAAACTTGCATGATTTCTAAATTTTATTTTTTTCGATAGTCTATGATGCACTGAATATTCGTGTAAGACAGTTTTTTTAACGTTGTAATAAATTCATAATAGTTTATTAATATTTAAAGTCATATTCAAACCGATGTCACGTGATATGACGTCCGAGCTTCTAAATATTTTACTGTTTGTTCGGTTTCACCGGTTACAAAAAATCCGAACTAACCTTATGATTTTTAAAACCAAATTTTTTTACAATAAAATTTTGTCAAGATACAAGATTTAGTTACTTGCTCTCTTAGTCGGCTTCGTCTGCTTTAGGTTTTGGATAAGGCGTTTTCGAACACTGTGAAATGACGTCTTAACTCAATGTTTTACGTCACGCAACTGTACGGCAACAAACCTCTAAAAATTCAGGAGTTCTTACGTTTTTGCATGGTATTATAATTCTTAAATATTCCATAGATATCACTCTTGCGATAGAAAGTATTAGTTGACTGAATCCCGCTGCATGCAAGTTCTCTATTATAAAACAATTATTATTCTCAAAGACTGTCAACAAGACTACCATATCATTGACACTACATAGCGCATCGTTTGGCTGATGGCTTCTACTTGGCGAATCGTTCTGTCCTTGTACAGTATTCCTCTGGGTGTCTAGGCCTCACAGGCTCAATTTCCCCCCATTCCTCTCGTTATGCGGTCTTAGTTCGGTTCCGTGAAAGACTTCCCGCATTGAAAATATGCCAGACTCTGCAATCTAATAAGTAGCTTTATTGATTTTAGGCATAATGACAAATGGACCTTGGCAGAGGGGCAATAATTTCGCCGTAATTCCAGTTCCCGCGATCGAAAAATTACATGCTTCGACCGAAACCCGATCGACTATTTTATACTTTCGCAACGTGTGATTTTTATTGTAAAATTCTGCTCAGTGCTGACTCATCTTCCGCTGCAACATTGTAGTGCATGTCTATAGGAGCGAATCTAGTGGTATCATGATGAGTTTTATTCATGAGTTGTTGCATAGTCCAAACATATTTTGCCCATCCTGAATGTTTTTTTGATACCAGTGTTTTATAAAATCGCCCAAGCTCTTTAAAAACCCTCCCCGCATTATTTCTCTAAGAGTGTCTGACTGCCGAGAAAACAGAATAAATTTGTTACTTTTAATTTTTTCTGGCCACACTCGCGATGTAAATTGCGTCCCCTGATCGCTTTTAATGCGTTTTAGCTTGCCGTCTTTCGGAATACAATCATTAAATATACGATGAAGCGTAATTAGTGTAGTGGCCCCCAGGGTATAGAGTGACCAATTTAGTAAATACATCGAAATCAACTAATATGTACCGGACACCGCCTCGTGATACCGGAAGTAGGCGAAAAAAACTAATTGATACAAGGTCATTGGGGCTGTCCGGAATGATTGGTCGAGTTTCAAAATAATTCGAGCTTGTATAGGTTTTTGTTCGCCGACACAAATCACAGCATTGAATTTTGCGAATGATCCATTTTCTAACTTCTGTACAAGTAAAAGTTTCTCGAATCATCTTAATACACCGAGTCGACCCTACATTACCATAATTTATTAATTGATATACTAAATCAGAGCACAAAGAATGAATTATCAAACGATCGATCGAAAAACTCTTTAATTGAAGATCCCTTATCCCGTCATATTGGCGACTAAGAGCGTTTGATGCCCTATTATCGCTTCCTTCAATGTGCTTCATATCTACGTCATATTCTTGTATAGTTAACATCCATCATTCTCATCTTCTGTTGAGGGTATAACACGTAAATAGGTATGACAGAGCTCGATGATCTGTCTTGATTATTGTTTTCCCACCCAAGAGAAACGATCAAAATTTATTTAATGCCCAGACACTTGCTACTAACTCTAATTCAGTAGTGAAATAATTTCTTTTTGCCCTCTTGATTGTCCGGCTTGCCATATATACAACCCTTTCCTGTCCTTGGCCATCGATTTGGCTTAAAATCGCACCCAGACCACTGCTACTTGCGTCAGTATTAAGAATACAAAGGTCTCATAATCGCGGGTGAATGAGCATCATTTTGTTTGAGAAAATTTCTATAATTTTTATTAAAGCTTGTTCTTCTTTATTTCCCTAGTACTACTTAATCCCTCTTTTCAGCAACGTTAGCAAAGGCTGCATACGAATAGTCAATTTGACAGAAGATTTGGAACAAAAAATGATCCAATTGCTTAAAGCCTGTAATTGTTTAAGATTACCTGTTCTGGGAAAATTATGAATGGCTTTGACTTTATCAGGATCAATGTTTATTCCCTCATCGGTCTTTAAGTACTAAGAAAACGTATCTCGTCTCGACAGAACGGTAATTTTTTTAAATTAACATTTATACCTTCTTCATCGATAGCTTCGAGTAACTTCTCCAAATCCCTTAAATAAGTTTCAAAATCACGAGAAATACAAACCCAAAATTTAAAATAAACCCAGCCAAATTTTTCAAGATTGGTTACGCCACACGTGATAAGGTGGCCCCACTAACCTTTAGGCCGAACGAGACACGTTTGTGTTAGTATGTACAGCCCTGACGCAAGAAGGCTGTGTATTTTCAAGACTCTTCTGATAATTTAACCTGCTAAAAACTAGTACTAAGGTCCAGACTGTTTATATACCCGACATTCTGACATTGTCGAAAAAGATTGTTAATATCTAGAGACACATCGTGGTCGCTTTGTAATCTCTTGTTCAGTTCACACGCATATTAACATAATCTTACATTGCCGTTTGCAATAATTACAGGTCTCAATGGGTTAGTATAGGGCTAACCGATCTTTCAATGATGCCTGACCGCAACATACGCTCGATTTCTTATGTGACTTGATCTTGAAAACGCATATGGACCGGATAGTTTTTTATGAAGAAAGCTTCTTGGACCTCAATCTATACTTTTAATTACGATATCATTTGGGCTGATTACTAAATATATGCTGATATCGCATTATCAGATGTTTTAAGGATAATTTAAGGATAAGTTCTGCGGATATATGTCGACTATTTTTGACTTTTTCTCTAACATCTGGATCCAAAATATCACTCGTATCAACTAAAATTTCACGGATTAATTTTCTATCTTAATTTATTAGGTTTGGTTGCTCAATAGAGACAATTTTGGAGGTACTTCCAATAAGAAAATTTATAAACCCCCCCGCGTACGTTAATAATTGCTTGCACTACATTTTGACTATCAATTCTAAGAATACAGATTCGTACCAGATTTGAAATGACAAAAAATCCAATTCGAATTGACCATACTAATCTTGACGGGACTACGGAATTGACATTTTATTCATATTGATTTTTTACCAACAAAACCCGTGGCTTGTACGCCCATAGTGGGGAATGTTAAACGTTTTTGAAATTCTTTCTCATCATTTTTAAAAAACCGTTCAAAAATACATGTATCTTAACTTTTAGTATCAATAAGTGCTTTGATAGGATCGTCTAAGTTAGTAATAGTAATTTATGGCCATTTTTTATTCTTAATTAGATCAGAACTTTTTTCTTGAAACTTATAATTTTCTTCATTTATTAACTTGTCACGTGGAGAAACCAAAAATGATTCCACATGATACCAAGACAACTTACAATCGTGACCCTTTCATACGACGTTGTGAGATTCCAAGATCCGTAATTTACAACTTCAGCTCGTTTTGCGATTGTGCGATTTCGATCTTATGTGTAGTCCTCTTATCTGTATTTACCCGCCGATTTGGGTCCAACTGGACATCGCCCTGGATAAGCTGGCAAGTACGCCTAGCAATTGTTACTCTGTCGAGGGCCATCATTCCATAATATTGATTGATTTTGGTGATTAATCATTGATCGGGTTGGTGTTAAACTATCACGGTAAGAAAAATAAGACTGGTTCATACTATCCCCTTTGTATGGGGAATTCAGTCATCTTATCCCCTTAAATAAATCAAGCATTTAAGTTAGATCTCTAGTACGTATAAGTTAGATAGTACGTATATCTCTTATTAGTATGATTTGTTGTATCTAGTTGTCAAAGTGATGCGCAAATCGACGAACCATCTCATATTCGGTTGGGGCTCGATTTAAATAACGCGTTTTGTTATATACGTGCAATATGTACTTACTACGAAAATAGTTTCTTCCCCCCTTATAATAGCTTAATTCTAGCTCGCGCCATATCAACAGTCGCATTTCTTTGTTCCGCTATTTCGTATAATATTTCTCAAAAAAATTCTGAAGGTCACGAGTATTTTTAGAATCAAATGTCCACTAATTCACGGCTGTCCCCTTTAATTCTTGATCGATAATATAACAGAATTTATAATTCCTAATTCTTATGCCTTGCATATAATTAGTCAAATTGCGAATAAGCCAAATAGGATGCTTAAATACATGAATTTAATTTCGCAAATTTTCCAAAAGTAGCATTCAAACTCAACCGGGGGGAAATTTTCTGTATTGCACTTATGCCTTACAACTCACATGACAAATCTCAATAAGAACCCAGTAACACGAGAATTATTAAGAAAAAAATAAAGTTACTACTACAGACCGTCACGTCTGAAAATTTAATCTCAAAAAACAGCACGATTGGTAACTAATTCAACTGTATAATAATGATTAACGGTCGTTGTAACAAAACGTAATTTACTTTAGCGTTATGTCTCTCCTTATTTCACTCTTAGTCCATTTGCCTACTATAAATTCAATTGACCACCAGAACACGTGTATCACACAAAACATTTTATCGCGACTCTTCAATATAAAATTATCAGCATTACTCGGGCAAAACCTCTACTGAATCTTAATTATCTCAAAAATCTCAAATTGACATTTTGGTAAATGGTTATTATGACTACTTATTATAATTTAATGTTTGATCAAAATTCTCCGTGTCTTAATAATTCGGTAGAAATTTTTTTCCCCTTTGACACATTAACATTAGAAAATAAGTAAAAACAATGACTTACTCTTCGATGATAATAAACAATCATTTATCTATGTGTACGATCACTTTTCGTGATGAGTAGGAATATCACCGACAATTTATCTTGCGTAATTAGGTTTTGGATAAGCAAATAAATAAATCAAAAAGAACTTAAGGACGTGATCGTGATATTTATTGACTCACACCTTTACCAAAAACATTATAATTTTATAAGGAAATAAATCATTTAATGATTCTTAAAATTCAGGGAACATTTAAAATCGCAATTAAACTGGTAGCATAAAACACAACATGCCAATCCCGGAACGAAAATCACGGATCCGAATGAACTACACCTAAAATTAAACCAACGTGACTACGATTATGAAACGATACTTTGGCACCCAGCAATCCAACAAACCAACACACAGACAAACAAAAATCAGATAATCAAAATAACAATCTTATTTAACGCCTTGTTTAGCAAGACTTAGGAGCTCTTTAGATTGATTACAATCGAGACTTTATTCTATACGTAATCTAAGAGTGCGCTGACCAAGCTAAGACGAAGACTTGTGGGAAAAGTACTAACTCAAATTTTCTCGCAGGGCGATCCCTAAGAAAAAAAAAAATGCGCGCGTCGGAGGCGTGACAGAAGCGAAGCTTCTACGCATTATATTTTACATTTTTAAAAAAAGCTTTTACAAGTGTTATTTCTAAATTCAGAGTACTGTTCACGATATTCACTCATTATAGAAATTTCTGAAACTTTGTGTATTAATCTCTTACGCTGCTATAAATAAGCTGTTTCAATTTTATAATGACTGCACCTACCGTTTTACAGATATAAGGATTTAAAGTTGGACTCTGTAATATGAGAAAAGAGCCCTCGAAAAAGAGACTTTGTTATCTATGTAATAAAATCGCTCTATGGAATATTTAAAAAAACTCTAATGTTATTTTTGATGCCTTTAGGATTTGAATACCAAAATTTTAGATCATTAAGACGTGCCGTTCTTTAAATATCCTAATATTTACATGATTTGCTATGCTTATAGTACATCTGTATAGTGATCAGGTTGTTCTTAACTTTTCAAATTTCATTAAAATTTCCTGTGACATCTGTTATTTTATTTATTAGTTATTTGGATATTGGAATTGCAATTAGCATTGGTAAATAATAATTGACATGCAAAATATCAAATATCTATAAATTTACATGGGTAAAGAACGACTGTACGAGAAAAACTATACCTTAAATATAGGCTATATCAATCCAAACAAATCAATTTTTTCATCGTGAGTAAAATCAAATTTTTGAGAATTTATCACAATCTAGTAACAATAGGAATTCAAAATTGTTCGCGTTAACTGCAAATATCATGAAATTAATTTCAAACTATTATTAGTTTTTCGTCCAGTTAGCGATAAATAGTATCTTTAAAATAGTTTAATTTTTTTTTGTGTTTATTTTAGTATGTAATAGTGGATAATAAATAAATCAGTTATTATAGTAAAAGTGTACAAATGATTTTAAGACAGTTGCACGTGATGTACAGAATTAGTTGACCATGCACCCTAATGCGTGTATAGCATGGTGCATAAGCTTTTGTCCCGTAATCAGAAGAGCACCGGTTCGATTCTTGGTGGTAACTGTTTTTTTTTCTTTTTTTTTTTATCTTATCGCCAGATTTTGCTGAGAAAATCTGTCGTGCCACCGTCACCGCAGTTGAAAAATTTTCATTTTGGTTCCCATAATGGGAAAGCAAAAACGCGCCATAAGAAGCTTCGCTTCAAAAGACACCTAAACGTCCGGCTCTCATGAATGTTGGTCATGTAACTGCTTTCCCGTAGTCGCGTTTTCAGCCCTCTCCGTTTTGTTTCCTATGTTCACACCTCGCGCACCGTAACTGATGCGATTGTTAGCGCCAGCATGTGCGGTCATACATCTCGTTATATTTCACGCACGTAGTAGTTGAAGCAGTAGTAATAGTAGTAGTAGTAAAAATGGTAGAAGTTGTAGTAGTAATGAAAGTCGTCAGACTGAAGAAAGTAGTACTAGAAGGTGGAGTAGTAGTTGAAAAAGACGTAGTTGTGGTTGTGGAATTTAATATAGTTGTACTAGTAGTAGTAGAAGTATTAAAAGTAGTAGTCGTAGTAGTAATTGGCGTAGTAATAATAGTAGTAAAAGAAAAAGTTTGAGTAGAAGAGGAGTAATAGAATGATTAGTATATGCAGACGTGGTCGTAGAAGAATTACCAGTAGTCATAAAAGAAGTAGTAGCAATAGAAGCAGTATATAATTTTGTAGTAGTAATATAAGTAGTAGTAGTAGTAGTAGTAGTAGTAGTAGAAGTAGTAGTAGCTGTATTAAGTGTAGTAGCAGTGGTAGTAGCTGTTGTAGTAGTAACTGCCGTATTAGGACGTAGTACTAGCAGTAGTAGTGGTAGAAAAAATGGTAGAAGTAGTCTTCGTAAAATCAGTAATTTTTTTTTTTTTTTTTTTTTTGTGGTGGGGGAAGAAATGCATTGTGCACACCGCAGAGACAGCGGTAGTTTAGGACCCGTGCAATGGTAGATTTTTGGGGGTGGGTTGTTTTTTTTTTGTGGAACAGGTAAGGACAATTCACCCCCCCCCCCCCCCCCCCCGCCACGTCGCTTTTGATCCACCCCGGAACCGCGTTAGCATGACTTCAGGGTGGAGCCACCAGGGAGAACATCGTATCTCACAGCATTATCAAACAAGCTCGTCCTTGAGTTGCTAGGGGTGCCGGTTCTCTTAAATCCTGAAAACGACCTCAGGTCCCTGAAAATCGGCACCCGTATCTTGCTCTCACCATTTGGCCATAGTTTTGCAAGCGCCATTTCTTTTGCTTGATGCTTTCCCTTGCTGATAAGTCATAAAACTTAGCGCAGCTCAGGTTCGCATTGATCATCAGGCCACCATCTCTCACTTCTTCTCCTTGATTATTGACTGTGGCTTTGCCATCAGCTAGGCCTTTGGAAAATCCTGGATCTGGCTTCTACCACCGCTGGCCTGAAGACCGGGCAGCTTCGTGCTTACTATCTCCTTTCTTGCATAGAAAGCACTTTGCCTTACCGTCGCAGTCTTTTTTGCGATGGTTGCAGCTCCCTCACATAAAACAGAGCCTTGATCTGTCTTTCTCCTTGCACGATGATGACATGTACCCTATCCTAAGGCACCTGTAGCATCTGATGACTTCAATTGTTCTCCTCACCCGGCAGGAAACAAAGCCTACCTTTAGTCTGCCAGTTTGTTCGGGCTTTTAGGCCTGGGCTTTCCGGAGAGCTACAAACGCCGTCATTTGTTCCCTCTAGTTAGCCTTAAGGGGGCGTAAGTCAGTGTCCTGGTTACGGGTATCTAGTACCTTTTCTAGCACCCCCCTGATCTCCTGTATTTCGACTAACGCGTCAAGGTCACGGACTTCAACGGTCACTTTGCGCTTATTGCAAAGGACTGAGCCCTTGTCAGCCACTCCTTCTTCAACGTTTCGAAAGAAAGCGGTGACGTCCTGGATACCTTTTGCCCTTATCAAGACATCTCCCTTTTTATTTGTCTCTACGCTTTGCACAGTGTCCTCCATTGATTCTGGGCTAGAGCTTGTTTTTAACGACTGAAGTACGTTGGCAAAGGTCTGTCCTGCAGCAACCTTAACCAGCACCTTGGTCGTATCTATCTTCTGTTTATGGTCGATCCGGTCGAACTTGTTCGTTCGGTGAGTAGACCAGACGTGATTTTTCGAAGCTCCTCCTTTTTCCGTTGACGGCTATGCTGATACCTCCTGGTGGAGCTTCTGTTTGCAGGTGAGCCTAAGCTGGAAGCCAGATAGGCCTGCGCCTTGTTCGGCCAGCGTTTTGCGCCTCCTGGGGCCCAGTATCGTCCGTTTTGTCTCAGCCTCGTGACCTAACCTCAATCAGTGCACCTGAGTGGAGTTGGACTGGGTCTTCGTTGTTGGTGTCCTCTGCATTGCCGCCTGGCCTGCATCGTTGCTGTTGTCCAGCTTGAGCCGCCTTCCACGGGAGGAGTTCACTGGAGCCAGTGGTCCCCAGCTCCGGTCTCCGTGAGGCCGGCCTTTGTCCATTGAGTGGCATATACCTGGCTGCTGCTTCTGGTGTGCTGTGCGTGTAGCGATACTGTGCGTTGAGTGCCCGCGGAGTCAGCCCCGCGCCGAGGCTCCTTTACGTCGGCGGACGGCTTGCGCTGCTTCCTGTCCTCACCTCGGGCTCTTCTCCTGGACATCATACGCTCTGTCTCATTCTCTGCGTGGTGAGAGTTTTAACAAGTCGAGAGCCGTGAATGTAGAGTACTTATTAGTAAGAGTTTCAATGTGTGCGTGTTTGTGTGCGTTCAAATTTTAAACTGTTCCCAATGTACCGTGATGTGTGGTGGAACCAAATTAATTTAAATTTGTATGAATTGTCGTACTACTGCGGGGTCCTAATCTTTTTTCTGCTTTAATTCTTGTATGTTTTGTTTATGTATATCTTGTATCGTTTACTTTTACTGGGTATTATTCTCATGCGTATTTTTCCTTGCATTCGTTATTTTTCTCAAGCAAGTTTCTTTTACGTACTCAAGTAAAGCCATTCATACACCAACTAATATTACTTTTTACCGGAATTATTTGTTT
>JAPYYV010031518.1:0-11383 GCA_030522625.1 Copidosoma aretas | reverse complement strand
TACGCTTTTTTTCCGTGAGGTGGCAAATTTTTATCGATTTTCAATTAATTATTATGAATAAACAAATGAACGTGCAGAATTATTGAAAACACCATTAAAAGTGGAATTTTCTGACGAATCGATTAGTATAAATAACTCATTATCGACAAAAATGTCACTTACGGCTTTTTTCCCTGGGACGGCAGAATACTGTACATATATACTTGAACTAGCCAAGTGGAGAAAAAATAAAAAACAAAAAAAAAAAAAAAAAAAAAAAAAAAAAAAAAAAAACCATCCTAAAGACATCTTCACGCTGCACATGAATACACCTACAAGATTTCATTAAGAATGGGCGTGCTTAGTAACCCACCAGGGTTGTTATTAAATCCTGATTATCAAAATCCGATGTTTCCAGAACTTTTTAAAACTTTGGAATGTTTGGAATAAATTAATTTCATTCCTAGCTTTTGGAGGTTTTTAAATGTTTTTTTAACTTCGGATTAGGATAAGTAGGTTTTTATATACAGGTATACATTAGTATCGAAACCTGCTTATCAGAATCTAAAGATTTCTAAACATATATGAACCCCGGGAAGTTAGGAATGAAATTATTTTATTCTAAACTTTCCGATGTTTTAAAATGTTCTGAAAACTTTAGATTTTGATATATTAGTTAAACTTACACAACGGTGAGGTGATCCTACGAAACATTAAGAGTGTTCATGATCATTTTCGGAGCCAGTCGGAGACTCTGGGTGATTCGGAGAATGGTGTGAACAAGTCTTCTTCTCCGAGAGACTCCGAGTGACTCTGACTGTCTCCGACGCAAACGCATGTCCATAGAGATTCCTCTATTAGAATAGAGTGCGCGAATCTATATGTGCATATCCTATACGTGTGACTTTTTCCTGATACCTAGCCTAGCATGTACGATAATTCTCGGGGACAGTCAGAGACATTCGGAGTCACTCGAAGAAGAACACTTGTTCACACCATTCTCCGAGTCACCCAGAGTCTCTCCGAGTGACTCTGAGAATAATCGTGAACAAACCTATTTAGGTGACAAACGACACTTAAAGTCTAGTGATATCACTTCAAATTTGTCTGAAAGATATTGTATATATGTCAGTACAAATGACACTATGTAAGTATATGTTATGGTTGACTTCCGAATGATATCTGTAAGACCTCTTTCAGTGATAACTCCAAGATATCACTTTTAATAGCAATATTTATATTTGTGATAGTGACATTTTTGATGCAAATCATACGATAAAAACAGTATTCATGACTGGTATATGAATAAGACGTTATTTAAATAATTGCGAAGTTTATAACTGATTGATTAATAATCTGAAATTTCACATTGAATAAGGATTAAATTGATGTTTAAATGAGTTACAACAAAATCACCTATTTTGATTGATCCAGAGGTTAACCTTATTACCGTTCGTATGAATAATGATAACTAGTAGAGTCAAATATTTATAAATACAGTAATTTTGTTTCTCGCCAACTACATTTTTTATTACTAAAATATTTTATTAACCGTTAATTATTAATATTAGAGTGTTTTCTAGTAGTATCAGTCACTACGTGTGTAAGCTATAATTTAGAATACCAGGGGGCCCTCTGCGCGCTTCGCGAGCCAACCCCCAACGTTTGATGAAAAATTTATTTTCGTGATGTCTAAAGTTCATTTTTAATAATTTAAATAAAGTTTTTTTTATTTAACATTATTTAAATTAAAAATGTACCTACTCTTGGTCGGTCTCGGCCCATCACCCGACGAATAAAAAGGCTTGAGTCACGTGACAATCAATATTTTATTTTAAGATCTATATTATATACTAAATCTGAAATTCGCGCTCTTTAAAGGCAACGACCAATCAACTGTAAGCTACGTCATAGTCACTAGCCAATCCTATTAGAGGCTTCACTTTGAGGCAATCAAAACCTTAAGATAGGATCATGCGAGTATGAAGGCGTCATGTATTACATTTTCTACAGTTTTATACAGTTTTATACGTTGTTGACATTTCACACATGAAAAAATCATTCAGTAGAAAATCTCCGACAACTGTCGGAAAACCAACCCTGCAGTGTCAAGCATATAGACATATAAAGTATAGACCGAGCATACGCCTATCGATCGTTGAGCTCGAGAGGAACGAGCTGGAGGAGTTATGTAGGCTACCTATTTTTCTCGCACCTCTGCTCTGATTAGATCTTTGTCGGGGCTGTTTCTGCTTGCCTAGTTGCCTATATAACTGTTGATTGGGTCGACTAATTAGGTGTCGCCAAGAGAGAGATAGATACCCTACATAACTCATTTGGCTTATTTCACTCAAGCATCAGAGTTATAACATTGCATGCTCGGTCTATACTTTATATGTCTATGGTCAAGCAGCAGATAAGATTCGGCTCGCAAAAAATAAAATGATTATTCCATGGACATATAAAGAGTAGACTGCTCATTACCAGCGAGAGCAGTGAAGCTCGCGTCGAAGGCGAGGGCAGTGAGTCTATCTCTCTCGCACACCTTTTAATCTAAATGTAAGCAAGAGAGATAGACTCACTGCCCTCGCCTTCTACGCGAGCTTCACTGTTCTTGCTGGTAATGAGCAGTCTACTCTTTATATGTCTATGGATTATTCACATGGTTGACCTAAAAATTTAATGATTCCGCAATATATTTTCATAATCGAAAATTTAATTGCAAACGATTAAAGTAAGTTTTATCGCCGTTCACTAAGTTCTTAAGCGAAACATGGTAATAATCAGATCTCACGCTGGACGATAAGGTTTTAATTTTTTTCCAAAAAACTGAAATCACCGACAATTTTTTACACAGTGATTGTTAACGTTGCTAAGAATACCACACTTGTTGGTACTTTTCATATCATAATTCGCAAGTCATTCGAGGAGTTCGATAACCACCCCCGACGTTCTCTCATGGCCCCCAAAGCCGTCCAACACCCCCTATTTCAGTTAGGATATACCTTATTAGTCCAACAATATGAATTATTCACCTGTAGCTTACGCCCATACATCCTCGATGATGGCCGAAGTTACGATGTTACCCAAAAAGAAGCAATATCCCAATAACATAACCCTCTAACATTGCCGAACATTGCCATGAATAACCGAATCCGAATGCAGCCAAAGCCGCTTCTCCTGATGCTTATTACCATAGGATACCCAAAGATGGCCTAAGATACCCGAAAGAAGTCGAAAATTTGAACACCCTTATAACCTTCTAACATCACGGTTACTGCCGAAAACGACAGGTTGCAGCCGAATTTAATCCTCCGGTTGCTTATCATCATAGATCACCTAAACATGACCGAAATCACCTGAATCATGTCAATAATTCAATTAACCCAATAATCCTATAACATTGTCGAACACTGCCCAGAACAACCGATTACAGACGAAAAGGCTTCTCCCGCTGCTTATGTTTCCATGCATCAATCAAAAGAAGTCAATAACCCATCAACCCATAAATTCTTCTAAAATTATCGGACATTATCGAAAAGTACCAATTGCAGCCCCGTTGTAAAAGATCACGGGAAAGTCTAAGTGGTGAAAATTTCACACGGATAAAATTTTACGTGGAATTCCACGAGCAAAAAGTTCCACGAGAAAAAATTTTATCGGGATAAATATTCCTCGTAAAATTCTATGTAGACTTTAAACTGCAAATGTGAGTTAATCTCTGCATGTACATGTACATGCACATTTATTTACACAATGTTCATAGATATATGCACGCATACACACAAACAAATACATATATGTGCAGATGGCGTATACATACTACATAGACGCCATAGACCATAGACTATAGCTGCGAATACATGCACACATACACACATATATATGTATACAACAGAAACACGCCCGAAAATGACAGTATTTACTATTCTAAAGGTTGACGATTGAAAAAATATTATTGCATGCTTAATACATTGATGCAAACGTGCAAGAATTGTTTTAAAATTGTAAAGAACGTCACATAGAAAAGGGTAAGGTCCAAATTAACTAAATTCATGGATGTATTCTAAAAGTGATAAAATCGTCGACGCGCACAAATAGTAAGGTGTTGGTCTGTATGAAAACATAACCCGTATTTATACTATTTGAGCTGTATCTTCATACAATCAAGATAAAGAAATGTAGGAAAAACTATAATCTGTTTGGAAAATTAGTATAGATATGCAGACATGATTGACCATGGTTTTTCGCACACATAACCTTCAAAAATACGAACATAAGGTCTTTCTTAAACATGAAGCAAGATAGCCTAAACACAACAATTTTTGTAGGTACTTCAAAGGGAAAAGATACATCTTATGAGAACTGGAGAGGTTTGTTGGTCTATAAAAAACATAACCTTAATTTGTACTATTTAGGCTCTATCTTCTTTGAATCAAGGTGAAGAGATGTTGGGAAAATTATCGTATGTTTAGAGAATTACTACTGATATGCAGGCATGCTGTTTCACGCTTATTCGTTAACATAACCTTTAAAAATTCGAAAACACGTCTTATTTTGAACAAAATAAATCTTAGCTCGCAAATGGAGAGGTTTATTGGTCCATCAAAAAACATAACCCTAATTTGTACTCTCTTGGATGTATATTTATGAAATCAAGCTAAATATATTTGGAAAAACTCATAGTATGTTTGGAAAATAGTACAGATATTTATATATCGATATGCATAATTTTAAAAAAGCACCGGTTCTTTGTAATTTTTATGTATTATTGTACATGTTTTCTTTTTTGCTTGTTACTTGATTCGTAACACTTAGAAAAATGAAGCGTGGCTAGCAAGTTATCAGAATAGAGAAATTTCTGATAAATAAAACCAATAGTGAAGAGTACACAGTATGCCGAGTACTTGCAGTTCAAAGATTTTATAGTGATGTAAATACGCATGTTCACAAAGTCTTGGCAGTTGGCGATTTGCAACTTATACACACATCAGAAATAGGACATATTTGTATTTGTTTAACTATTTCCAACGATACTATCATTTCTGCTGCTCCGAATATGCTAAACTATTCTTTTAAAACATTTTAAATGTCTTCTGTGAATAAAATATTTTCATACAATATAGAATGTATGTTGTATTTACCAACCAATACACCTAACATCCTAAATATTGGTTCCCCTGCTAGACGTGTAAAATTATTACTTCTGGTATACTTTGCTGTTCTTAAAGACGCGTCATTTTGTTCACAAGTCGAGCTTATTCACTTTGAACCATTTTTAAATTATTCGTTCAGGTACAATTTTTTTTTAATTTTTCCTTATTGCTTCATTAACAACCTAGCATTTCTTATAACAACGTGATTTTTTTACTAGATAAGGTTACGTTCTCTTGACAAAATTTTCGAATTATTTCTTAGAGCCTGTACCAGAGAATATAGAATCTCTTCTTATATAGAAGGCCAAGGATAGGATTGGGCGCGTTAATGTCTCGAATTCAAACTGTTTGAATTGCTTTTAAATAAAATTAGTTGAACTTAATGGATTCATGCTAAATAAAAATGCTTTTAATCATTTTGTTGACAAGGACATATTTATCTACTCTTAGCTGGTGGGCTGAAGCTAATATATTGTATCTCTTATTTTGACACTAATAAGAGACAGATTAGAAGTTAAGTTCAAACCAAGTACGTAAAAATACGTTTAATAATTTCACTGTTCATTTGAAGCCAAGGAATCTAAAAAAATTAATATTAACAGCTTGACGAACAATAGTCTAAATATGTTTTAAAAGACGAAAAAAATTATTAAACATTAACGAATAAGCCCAGCTATTTTGGACATCATAATACTTGGAAAAAGTATAAATTTTCTAAAGCCAATTGAATACTTTACTGACAATACTCGATGAAAGCCAACGTGAAGGCGGCAGATTCTTTTATCAGGAACGGAAAAGGAAAAGGAAAAGGGAACTGTTATTTATAAGAGACTGTAAGTACACGAAAATGACAATTAAACTATACAAGGATAAATAAATGCGTATGCAGAAAATAATTACTTTTTAAACGATTGCTTTCGTAAACACGATGAAGGTTAAAATTATTAAAAGTTCAAATTAATCATTGTAGTTGAAATTTACAAAAATTATTTAAGCAAGTTTAAAAAAAAATTTAGATCCACATATATGACGCAATGTGTACATCTCTAACATACATACAAACATGCACAAGTAGAACTTTGGTACTGGTTAAAGGAAAATAAAAATGTCTCGCTATTTTACAATAACATATTTACAAATAAATTTACATATTTACAACTTTAATAAAATTTGATAACATTTGATAACAAATTTACATGTGGTTTGCCTTCAGATAAATAAGTCGATCTTTTTCTATTGCTATCCCGAGCATCTCTTGACATCCATTTCAAAAAGTAAAAAATGAGCATTTTCAAAAACAATTCTATTATGTAATCGCGATGTTCTTCACAAGTTTCAATAGTCCAAATTGAAGATAACAACATAACCTAAATCCCACGCTTTTTAACCCAGTAACCCAGGAAATAGCGAGTTGGTAGTATTTTACTTGAACAAAATAATAAAATAGCAGCGTCACCTACATCCCAAGTTTTTTTATTTCAATAATTATATAATATTAACTTGCCGTCCCCGGGTCACTGGGTTAGAAAGCTTAGGATTTAGGTTATGTTGTTATTTAATCAACAATTTATTCACTGCATATATTATTTAATCGCTGTCCCCCGGGTTACTGGGTTAAAAAGCTTGGGATTCAGGTTATGTTGTTATCTAACCAATAATTTATTAGTTACTACATTATTGAATCGCTGTCCCCCGGGTTACTGGGTTGAAAAGCTTGGGACTTAAGTTAACTTGTTATTTAATTAATAAGTTATTAGTTACTATATTATTTAATCGCTGTCCCCCGTGTTATTTTGTTAAACATCTTGGGATTTAGGTTATGTTGTAATTTAATCATTAATTAAATTACTTATTATATTATTATCTCGCTGTCCCCCGGGTTACTGGGTTAAAAAGCTTGGGATTTAGGTTACTGGGTTTTTGTAGTTTTGCCTATATAGCTGTTTGAATTTCGCGCCTTATAATTCACTGCAATCAAAAACACTGTCTTAATACCATCCGCACACACTCTATAACACAGCAAATAGCAGAATAATCTAATTCCTCAATTCCACTTGAATGATGCATTTTTTATGCGCACCTTACATGCAGGGAATCTTATGCTGAGTAGAATTCCATCGCTGCCTAGTGGTAGCGCTTATGTCATCTCATACCACCCTACGTCGTCTCAAACTCCGTTAAGTTATTACAATTCGCTGTGTGCAAGTTGCTGAAGGGGGTAAAAAAAACGACAGCAGAGCCCATGGTGAGAGAAAAGTACAGACTTGCCGGCCATTTAAGGACTTAATGCACTGTCGACTGTGTATTATTGAGATTTTTAACCATGTAGATTGTCAGACGTGAAAATATTGGGAATCATATTAAGCGCATACTTCACAGCTTCTTTATTAAAAAGAAATTGAAGAACTTATGCAACAAATTGATGATAGTGAATAAAATAAAGCAAGTGATGTGCTAACATGACTCGGTGGAGACATCACTTAGGGTCACTCACGCCATACTCACGTCACTTTACGGGCCAGCTCAGTTTGTTTTGCTTCGACGTTATAAAACCAAGGTTATGTTACGGGCTTCCGTGGCATCATTGTTTCATCATTAAGAACGTCGGTGTATTTTTTGCTTTTACATTTTATTCTATGGATAACCACAATATTTACAGTTCTTGTAACCCTCATAGATTTCACGATTAGCATTGTAATAAAACCGTATACTTGTATTATTTGCGATCGACAATGCATTAAGTCCTTAAAAGTCCGGCAAGTCCGCACTATTCTGGCATCAGATGGCGCCAATACACTTGCACACAGCGAATAGCTTGCGGCTTCGCAAGGAACAAGCCTTGACTTAGGGTGCGGTCCAATGGCGTGCAAAATCCAGGTCTGGCATCATACATGGAGTACGAAAGACGCACGGGCTTCGCAGGTGTACTTTTTGTGTACTTTATGTGTATTTTCTGTGTGCGAGATATGTAGGATATACGTTTTGCTCACTTGTACTTTTTGTGTAATGCGTGTTTTATGTGTGCGCGAATTTGCCTAACGTAAACCATTTCAGTAATGAAGCTATTAGCAGGCATAATTATTGTTTCTAGTCATTGTTGATTGCAGTGCCAAAACGTAAACTAAATCCCAAGCTTCTTACCCAGGAATCCCGGTAAACAGCGAGTAAATAATATATTAAACGAATAAATTATTATAAAAATAACAACACAACTTAAATCCCCAGCGTTTCAACTCAGTTACTCGGGAGAGAGCGAGTAGATTATATGATGAGTTAGAAACATAATATAAAATAACAACATAAGCTACATCCTAAGCTACTTAACCCAGTAACCCGGGAGACAGCGATAACATTATTTAATAAGTAAATAAATGATTATATAAATAATAACACAACCCAAATCCCAAGCTTCTCAGCCCAGTAACACGGGAGACAGCGAGATAATATGTATTAACTAATAAATTAATGTTGATAACAACATAACCTAGATCCCAAGCTTTATATCCTAGTCACCCGATGGAAAGCGAGTAGATAATATGATCGGTAAATAAACCATTAGTAAACTTAACAAGATGACTTTAATCCTAAGCTTCTTACTCTAGTAACCCGGGGAACTGAAAGGAGATATAAGAAGTAAATAAATCATTATCGAACTAACAATATAACCTAATTTCCAAGCTTTTTAACCCTATCATCCAGCAAACAGCGAGATTCATAAGATAATGATTAAATAACTTGTTTATAATGTGCAACACAGCCTAAATCCCAAGCTTTTCAACCCAGTAACCAGGGGGGAAGCAAGTAAATAATATATTGATTGAGTAAATTACTATAAAAATAACAATATAACCCGAATCCTAAGCTTTTTAACCTAGTAACCCGGGGGACAGAGAGTAAATAATATAGTGACTAAGTGAATTACTAAAAAAATAACAACATAACCTGAATATCAAGCTTTTTAGCCCAGTCACCTAGGGAACAGCGAGTTTAAAAATACAATTATTAAATAAATTATTGAATCATTAAGAGCTTGGGATTTGGGTTATGTTGTTATTTAATTAATAATCTATTTCATAATTATATCATTAAACCCGCTGTCCCCCGGGTTACTGGGTTAAAAAGCTTGGGACTTAGGTTATGTTGTTATTTAATCAATCAATTATTTAATAATTATAGTATCAATAATAATTGTACTATTAAACTTGCTGGTCTACCAGTTTACTGAGTTAAAAAGCTTGGGATTCAGGTTATTTTGTTATTCAATCAATTATTTATTCAATAATTATATTAATAAACTCACTGTCCCCTGGGATACTGGGTTAAATAGCTTGGGATTTAGGTTATCTTAGTATTCAATCAATAATTTATTCAATCATTGTATTTTCAAACTCGCTGTCCTCCAGGTGACCGGGTTAAAAAGCTTGAGATTTACCATATGTAGGTCTTTATCATTTTTTTCTTTTTACATTTAATCTTATATAACTAATATCATTTAATAGGCCAATTTTAAGTGTCTATAGGTTGGTTCGTTATTCAATACACAACTGCTTTCCGTACTGCTTCAGCCTCATCTTCAAACTTATATTCAACATGGACCGGTATATTATTGTTCCTGTGTTAAGGTTTTGTAGAAAAAAATATGTCTTGAATAGGAGATCGGTATTCAAAAAATCGCTTGACATATTTGATGTTGCAAGGCTTCTTTATTATTGCATGGATTATCTTGGTTGTACGTTTTCACTCATGCATATATTAGTGAGGTTTGACCAGTTTCTTGTTCATCATCAATAAGGTTTATTAGGTTTTGTTGTTATTTATTCAGTAATTCATTCAATAATTATAATAATAAACTCATTATCCCCCGGGTTACTGGGTTAAAAAGCTTGGGATTCATGTTATTTCGTAATTTTTATAGTAATTTACCTAATCACTATATTATTTATTTGCTGTCTCTGGGGTTACTGAGTTAAAGTGCTTGGGACTTAGGTTATGTTGTTATTTTTATGTTAATTTATTTATTTACTATATTATTCACTTGCTGTTTCCCGGGTTACTAGGATATAAAGCTTGGAATTCAGGTCATGTTGTTATTTTCATAGTAATTTATTTAATCACTATGTTATTTACTTGCTGTCCCCCCGGGTTACTGGGTTAAAAAACTTGTGATTTAGGTTATGTTGTTATCTTTATAGTTATTCATTCACTTAATATATTATTTACTCGCTGTATACCGGGATTCCTGGGTAAGAACGTTGGGATTCAGGTTATGTTTTTGGCACTGCAATCAACAATGACTAGAAACAATAGTGTTTTCTGTTCAATAGTAATATCTTTATAACTGAAATGGTTTACGCTAGGCGAATTCGCGTACACATGGAACACGCATTACACAAAAAGTACACGTGAAGAAGACGCGTATCCTACATATGCATACAAAAAATATGCATTAAGTACACAAAAAGGGCTCGTGCGAAGCATGTGCGTCCTACATACTCCATGTATGTTGCAAATTCTGGCAAAATCCGCATTCGGAAAACAATTGGACTGATAGGAGCAAAAGAAAAGTGTATGGAACAAAGCAAATAAATTAAGAATCGCTTAAGTTATATTCAAGTCAATTTGACGGTGATTGAATGATTTAGCGGAAATTATTATTATTATTATTTTTTTTTTTTGATAGCGGGAAGGAGAAGATCTTCTAAAGACGCCTCTGCGTGCACACATGGCTACCGTAGAGGTAGTGTCGAATTCACCCTGACTTATAGTGTAATAACACTACGTGATGCTAATCATCACGGGCGCCTACCGACTAAAACCATCCTCCCCAAGAGAGAGCCAGTCCGATGGACTATTTACTCTGATGTAGGTGTTGAAACAGGAAAGAGGAGATAGAAGCAGAGAAATAGTGGAAAGATGAGAAATGCCGGCGAAGTTCCATGACCGATCATGAGACCAAGGGAGGAACTTGGTCGGTACTATACGCATCAAAGTGAAACTCGGAATATTGAGGTGTTAAAGTAGCCTCAAGGGTCGACGGGAGAGAGAAAGAAACACATCCTGGTCAGGCATCAGACTTATGAGCGAAAAGAATTCACTCATAGATCTTCAGCCCAGCCGCGCCGATAGTTGCAGGGCTGATAGCGACTTCTCTGGATGAACTGACCCAGGTGTTGGCCCCCCCAGAAGAGACTCGCCGGTGATCCATCGGCCTGGTCGATAAGCTGCTGACTCCCACGACGGGGATTGGC
>JAPYYV010031517.1:0-10487 GCA_030522625.1 Copidosoma aretas | reverse complement strand
TTAAAAACACACTTTTGAAAAGTGTAGTTCTTCAAATTTCCTCTTTTCAAAAGAGTGAATATCACTTTTACACTTTTGAAAGTAGTGAATTTTCTAAACTACTACTTTGAAAGTAGTAAAATGCTCTCATCAATAGATTCACACTTTTAACCTCCGATTTTTACAATTTAGGCTTTAGAGTGACTAATCGTTTGGTTTCGAACCCCAGTGCATACATATATCTACTTTCATACATCTATTATGGATCTTTGCGATTAGCTGATCGAGCTAAGAGAGACGGTGGATTACTGTAACATAACAAGAATTTTATGTCCACATCATGTATACTCCAGGGAATAGACGTAAATGATTTTTGTTTCAATTTAGAACTCGATTATGAATGTAAAAACACAATTTTTTGTAAGTTCGTACATCGAGAGAAAAAACAATCATATACAAATTAGTAAATACTGAACTTGCATAGTAAACTGTTGATTCGGGGTCTTTACCATGTACCCTAACGGTACCCCTTCGCGATCTAGTAAAGATTCTATCCCTGTACATACCAGCCCCTGCACTTACTCGCAGCCTATCTGTGATGTCTTTCATCGCGGTATGTCGGACGTAGGAAATCGTTCATCGCGGCTGCTATCATCGTCGTCGTCCGTCTGCTGCCCGTTTTCGTTATGCAACGACAACAACAACAATTAAAGAACAATGTACACGGCCATAGTAGTAGTCGTCAAGGTCGAGTGATCACACGCGAACGCCAACACGAGAGCGCCCGAGAGGGACCTTTGCTGGGGAATTTTCATTGCCGATGCGCTGCAGGTCGCGAATTTTTATCATTCGGCCTCGCGACGCCGGTCTCCTTTTGTGCGATTGTTTTATGGCTTTTTGCTGTTCTGAGGTGTTCAGGAACACTTGGTTTTCGTAGACGAGAGAACATTGCGTGAAAAATGACGCGTTTTTTATTTGCCTGCGTGTGAAAGGTACCACAGATCGATGAGAGTGAAAAAAATATGCAGTCATTTTTACCCAAAAGTCGGAATTGTTCATACGCATTGTTTCAACTGCCTCACTCTTATCTGTTAAATATATGTACTTGATTCTCTGTCTGTTCATTCATCTGCGCCACATGTCATCTTGGTCCGTGTCTATTATGAGAGTTATCCGAGGAGTCATCAGACTCCATGGAAGATAATGTTTCCTTTACTGTTGGAAAAAAAAAGTAGCAAGAATAAAAAATCATCTTTACCCACGCGTCAGCCGTAAAAACGCCCTCATTACAAGCACGTGATCTTCTTAAAAATACATGCCGTCAAAGTGACGAGGCTATACTCGAGAGACCGCTACTTACATGCACACCTCGCGCATACCTATATCTTCCGGCGCGCAGGCGCAGCGTATACGCGCTATATGCTACATTGCGTAATACGATCGACTCCGCGGTGCATATAATACAATGTGCATATAGCCTGCGCAACGAACGTGCCTATACATGTAGGTGCGTACGTGACCGCTGGTACTTTAAACTATTATGTGCCGCAACTGCCGTGCACGCGCCTATACTTATAATGTGTAATGTCGTAGGCGGAGGTTGGTAGTACGGAGCCTTCTATACACTGTACACGTGGCGTGTATTATTTACCTGCTCGGTGAGCCGGGAATCGAGTTTCAAAGAGAATTACCGAGAAGCGCACGGATTCGCGATGGTTTTCATTTGTTGCTGGAGTGTTTGTGGTCGAGGGCGTTGTTCGCTGCCGATGGCGTGGTCTTTCTTTTCAATTTGGCTTGATGGATTGTTGGGCGTTGTTGTTGGTATACAGAGACGCTTTTTGTTCGCGTTTTGTTCCGATCGATGAAATTTGTTCTTATCCGTCATCGAGTTGATTTACTTATCAATAAATATTTATTTTAATTCAATAAGTCATTCATCCATGACGAATTTTTTAATAGATTCAAAAAAATATTCATTTGTTTGTATTCAAATAAAAGTTTATTTGCATCGACGAAATTTTTGCTTCGGTATATTGCACAAGTTATCAAGATTAAAGTTTTTTTTGTTTATTTTTTTTCATTTTGATATTTCATATCATGCATCAAAAAACATCAAACTCTAGTAGCTCGATAAATTTTTTGTTTACCAAAAAAAAAAATTGCTCTCGCAAAATTCGCCCGGTGCCTCTGCACAATTCCCAAATCCGTCTCTCCAACTCTCTTTGACTCTTTCTCTCTCGAAATTCCATCCCACCAATCCGAGTTTCGTCATTATTCACCGGCACCGTGGAATTACTCGCTAAATCATGCACCGGCGCTCAGAGAAAAGAGAGAAAAAACTCCATCCGCGCCGCCACCGCCGTTGGGAAATCGCGCCACTTGCGCACGTGCAGTCGGATGAAAAGAGAGCGGCTGGCTTCGCCGGTGCTGCATCGGTGAAAAATTCAGTCCCTTTTGGGGAATGGAAAGTGCATCGAGCATATTCGTTCGCGAAATGTCAAATTCTCATCGTCGTCGTCGTATTAGGGTCACTAAGAATCGTAAGGTGAATTTCCAGACCTGGGTACGATTATTTCGTCAATTTTCAGACAAGCTTTGAAATATAATTTTTTTCCAAAAAATATACGGTTCTATTTTACACGGAAATTTTTGTTTTTATTGCCGATTACACCAAAGTACTCGGAATAAATTATTTCAGCCGAATGATTGGTGTACATTCTCATGGAATACAGTTTGTTTGCAAGTATTCGATCAAAAATCTTAATACTTTTAACAAAAAATTACTCAAACCCTTTTTTTCATCCAAATTCTTATTTCTTCAAAAAAATAATGCACTATTTTGGCTAAAAAAATTTGTTGACGAAAAGAAAACCTATCGTCATATTTTTAGGAAAAAATTGTATCAGAAAGTATAATTGTGCACAAGTCTGCTGATTTCCAATTTCGAGCCTCGTTTTGGTGCTCGGTACTCTCTCTTTGATTGCTATTTCGCAACATTTCCAATGTTCAGCTCTAGCTCTCCACGCGCGCGGCGGCAGCTTGTTTGAATTTCGAAAGACGAGGAGCCGAACACAAAAATCCACCCCCCTCTCGTGCACATAAGTTTGCCGAGTTGTTCGGTCCGCAAACGTTTGCTCGGTGTATGTTTGGTCTCGGATCTGACGTTCGTCTTCCTATGTACGCTCGCTCGCTGGCTCTTCGTTGTCGCAACCACTTGTCGGACGCGTCCGCAAACCTTTACGCGTTATACACGTGAGTTTTCATCAACTTGATTTCGGATTCACTGGATTTAAATTTTTGCATTTGTTACCCTCACCATCGAACCATCGAAAAAATAAACAAATTTGCCAACGCGTTTTCAAACCCACGCACAGCGAATAATGGGGGATCTCGAAACATAATAGTCCAAGCGCGCGGATGTAGACACGTATACACACTCGAGTTTATGCATATCTCGTTACCTTGGCTCGCGCAACTCTCCTCATCTTTTTAACGCTCGTGTGTATACCGTACGTATGTGTACGTTCAATACACTTGCGCTTCGACTACAGCATAGACGCGGGGCATATGACTATTAGCCTCGTCGCGTTTTATTTTTAGCTTTTCGTGCTCGGCACTAGAGGCTCCGCTATTCGCGTTCGGTTCGGATCTTGCGGTCGCGGCTCCGTGGGTGATTATTATTCAGCGCTAGGAAATATCGTGCTCGCGATGAGCATTGAAAATTACGTCCGGCGTTTTTGAATACCGTCGGAGGAAGGAGTCGCGATTGGTTTTTTTTTAAATCAAATCCATGAAAACGAAAACAGTTTCCACATATTACCCAAGGACGCTGAAATATTTTCCGATCGTGCGAACTCGTAAGAGTTCGGTGGCTGTACCTACTAAATTAGCCACTCGTTCGGAGAACCCGTGTTGCGCAAGCCCACCCGAGCACTGCTGCTCAATTAACCATTCAACATTGAAAATGCACTGCAACGATCCCCCAGCAAACTATTAATTAACGCAAATTTCACTCCGCGTTGAGAGAATTATGTCAGGCGTGATTGATTGATGGATGGATTGATTGATCGGTTGATTTCCGAGCGCGTATGTTGGTACGAATGAATCGAGTCGACTCTATCGCGATGATCAAAGCGAATCGATCGGCCGCTCGACGAAAGAGGGAGTTGGTTGGTTCACCGATGCGTCGAGTTGACGTTTACAAAATCGGCAAGCATTAATTTCGTCACAATTACAAGGCATCAGAGCCGAGACATCGGCTATTAGTTCTGAACTTTTCCAACGAGCTTGAAGGGTACGAACAATATTAAAGTCACTAAAAAGGTACATCGATATAGTTTATTGGGAAAATGTGTCATCCAATAATCGCATCGAAAAGTATATGTTGAAAATGTATCATTCCGAAGATTTATTCAAAAAATTTATCGGCTTGAAAAGTTAAGAAAAAAAAACACATCTCAATATTGTTTTCGGAAAAGGTACCATTTATAAATGTTTCAGTGGAAAAACGTATCATCTCGTTTCCAAATTTCAAAAACCTATTGTACCTCTAAATTTCAAAAATACATCATTTCATCTTAACGTTTCAAAAACGTACCATTTCATATTATTAGAACGAGTTTAATTTCTGAAATTAAGAAATCATGTGAAACGTTATCAAAAGTCCAAAATAAGATAATGCTTTTTAAAACTTAAAAATAAAAGGATACGTTTTTATCAATCTCAAACGAGATGATACATTTTTCCACTCAGGCAACCCAGCAGGCAGTAATGTATACTACCTTAAACGTATTGAAAAAAATCTCGATAATCGTTCGGACTACGTATCACCTCAAAGACATTAACATACTTTCCAAGCAACATATCGAGCTATATTTTCAATATCACTCGAAACAATACGTTTTATTTTTTTTAGTCGAAACTTCTACCCCCCGCCCCCTTCCAACCATACGATCGTACCAAACCCCCAGCGAACCCACCCCCCCCCCCCCCCCCCCCCACAGTCACCAGTTGCTCCGAAAACCGTCGACTCAAAAGCGTCGAATTAACGTCATCATTAGCCGCGTCGATCCCAAAATAACCCCCTGCCCTCACCTCCGCCCCATCTCCGCGATCCGCGTAATTGAATTAGATCATCAACTCGTCGAGGACGGGACGAAACGACTGCACGCGAGAGTCAGCGACGACGACCCCCCCCCCCCCCCCCCCCCCCCCCCCGCCGGGGGCCCTTTTTTTGTGCGGGGGCGGGGGCGGGGGGGGGGGGGGGGGGGGGTCAAGATCGCGTGTCGCGCGCGAAAACGACGACGACGCGCGCGGGGATTACACGCGGATTTGTTCGCGGCGCAGGCGACCAGATGTGGAGAGATAGAGAGAGCGAGAATCGGTTGGGTGACGCGCGACGAGAGGCTGTCCCCTGTTTTTTTCATCGATGCTGCGGAGATCGCGGGGCTTGTTCGACGCGAGAATTTGGCTGTACACGCCGGGGAGCTCGCGACTGTTGTTTTGTACTTTTAGGGTGATCATGGGAGGTGTTTGCGCCTGAAGCTTATGATGAGACGCAGTTGTAGCGGCAGGTGGTTTTTGTGCAAGTAGGACGAGTCGTGTCGCTATTGTCTGTATATCACGTGAATCAAAACATAAAACATACGACTAAAACTCAGATTTCAAACGTACTCACGGCGGAGTAATCGCTGTATGCTTGTAACGGAATACATGCGCATTTCTCGTGCAGAAGTCGTGTTTTCACCTCAGAGAAGCGAAAAAATGTATTTATGCTAGATACAAATTCTTTTTAGGCAAAAAAAATAGTAGATTCAAGTTCGCGGCCCATAGACGGGGCTACGTACTCGTATTTTTTCCCATGCAGGAGGCGCTGTTTCGGATGAACCGCGCCCAAGAAACCGAGCGTTGTAAAACAAAAGCCGCTCTCCTGCGCGTCGAACCGAAGAAACTACGCTCCCCCGATCCAACAGTATACTCACCGTACTCACACTGACCGACTCAGCAGCAAGCGGACCTCGTTCAATGACCCAACCATTCACCCACACACAAGGCTGCCAAGTAGTTTCCGCGAGCCTCGAAAAACTCGATTCACCTTCCTTCCCCTGCGTCCCCTTCGATTCAGCTGTCAAACGGGGCCGTAGCTGCTGTAGGTTGTTGCTCCAACCGCGCCATTGCGTAACGTTTCACCGGTACTGGGTGTACTGCTCTTTTTCGGCTCGGCGCGCTCCTTAATAACACGAGGTGGGAGTTGCCGCGTTGGTGGGGCTTCAGAAAACTAGCAGGGATAAATGATGATTAGCCACGTGAGGAGGAAACGTGGCATTCGTGTGGCATGATATTATTATCGTGTGACAAATAAATTTAACATCATCTCACAACATGCATGACGTAAATATAGCGCAATGTTTAAATTATTTAACAATTCAATACAAAAATAACATGCATAAGCCTGAAAGTACCCTTTTTGGGTACAAATAATATAAAGAAATAAAGTAGAACACATTTGAGAAACGTAAATTGTTGAAAAATTAGAATATTCTCTGTACAAACAAGATAACCTTTTAACTGACTGGATGCAGTGCTTGAAGCTGCGTATGGACTCTGGAAATCCGACAATGTAAACTCAAAGTTGCTTTTAGTATCCCGTCAAATGTATGCTGTATAACCTATCGTCAAAGGTATTGTTGTGCTTGAATCAAGATGGCGTCTTGCCGTTGTCACGTCTCCGACTACACTGAGTCACACACTTGGCGTACTCCCTGTCGCGAAGAAAATGCGCGTTATTTCCCAGTACGATCATGCGCTGCGCAACTGTGTAGTAGGATCGTACCATCATGCCGCGGATTGCTCATAGCGAGGCTCATAGGCTATGAGTCATAGCGTGATTTTGGAATTTGCGCACAATATTTGCGCAGCTTTTCTGTGCGTGACAGTAAGTGCTGCTGTAGACGCGAAGACGGCAAGACGCTATCTTGACTCAAGCACAGCAGTGCCTCTGACGACAGGTTATACAGCATACATTTTGACGGGATACTGAAAGCAACTTCCAGCGTCAAGATGGAGTTTACATTGTCGGATTTCCAGCGTCCAGACGCAGCTTCTAGCATGACGTCCAGTCAGTTTAGAGGTTACGTTGTTTATACGAAGTAAATTTCAATTTCGAAGCAAGTTGGAACAATTTACGTGAGTAAAGTGTGTTTGTCTTCAAACATGTTTGTTATTGATACGCAAACAAGGTTATTTTTTGGGGTATGGTTATTATTTTTTATAATATTGTTAAAGTATTCAAAATCTATGGTCACCGGAAGCTAGAAGCTGCTTTTAGTGTCCCGTCAAAATGCACCTTTAGCTATTCACAACTAATAATTTACTTATCCTTCTCTCGGGCTACGAGCCAATAAGTAACGAGCCTCAATATTGTCACAAAGGCTTGGGCTCTTACAGCTCGGCACTGCATCGAACTGTATCATTCTATAATCATTCATGGGCTGTAGGAGCCTTATTGCATCGGACTGTAAAAGTCCAATGAATATGCGAGCTCTTACAGTCCAAAATTTCTCACATTGGGTGGTGGGTTGTGTTGAAGAAAAATTCTACTATACTCTCACCGATTCATACACTTGGTTCTAATACATTTGAATGTATTTACGGACGTACTTCCAAAGAATAACACCTATTATTGTTTTTTTTTTTAATTTTCTTTAATTTTTCTTAAGTACCGCACTGATAAAAAATGTTGTCCACTGGATGGAAAATAAACTTCATCCACTCGTGGACTCACCCACGAGCGAATCTTCCGCGTGCGAAGGAAAAAATGGCACAGCCATTGCCCCGTCGTGCAAAAGTCGGTTTCGACACGCCTGCACTTTTTTACGCCAACACAGCAGTTGGGCGCAAAACGAGTATACATACATATATATGCATAATAATACTCGCATGCACAGTGTGCAATGCATATAAGCACCACAGAGAGCCCCGGGGGCCCCACCGTCTGCACGTGCCGCGGCAGCTCAACAACAACGCACCCGTTCGCGAGCACAAGCCATCGGCTCGCGGGAAAGTGAAAGGTTGCGGCTCTCTTCGATTCCCGCGAAAGAAATCGCGCGACGTTCCGCCTATCGAAACTGATTAGCCGGCATCTGATCCGATCCCCCCCCTTCACTTTTGGACAAAAAAATTGCCGAGTTGCGACACTGACTGCTGCTGAATTGCGACGACGACGCGCGGAATGCGGAGAAAGAGCGCAAGCGGCAAATCCTCGTCGGGCTTTTACCTTCTTTTTTTTTCTAAAAGACGGGGCATGGACAGTTGTCGCGATTGGACTGCTGGGGGCTCGTGTGTGGGTTTAATCAGTCGGGGGGACTTTTTTGTCCCGGAGTATTTACATTGGATGTGTGTGTACGCGATTGTTGCGCAATTAGTATTACGAGTGATAAGTTTCGAAGGAAATTTGAACGGGTTTCGTTTGTTTACGACTACCGGAAAATTTAATCGTACACGCGGACGAGTGCCGAAGATTATGAACAAATTATTTTAGTTTTCGACTTGTGGAGAATTTTTTTAGGTTATTTTTACTGTGTGCAAGGTATTTTTCCCGAGCGTATCGTAAAAATTACCATGATATTACCGTTCAACGTGGAATAAGTTTACCATTATGCAAGAACTCGATCTACACATTCTCAAACGTAAGGATAATTTTTTCTGAGGAGTGTGTGGAAATTTTTACATTTTAAAAAATATTACCAGGTCGAGCGGTCATTTTACCATGCATACAAAGAAAATACCATGTGCTCAGTAAAAATGAGCACACATCATTAAAAAAACTTTAATGATGCAAGTACGTCCCCCACTTTCCCTACCAAAAAAAAAAAAAAAATGGCAATTTTCCAACAACACTCTTCACCTCCGTGTTCCTTATTGATCCCCTCGAATAATTTTATGAACTCTGCTCGAGCCCACCATCGCGTCCTATCGCTGATTCCTTACAAACAAACCGCACGAGGTAGTCTTCAAGTACCCCCAACGATTCACGATCGAAGCTAACCGATAATAGGCACGCAGCCCGCACTTTGGCTCGAAAATCCCGTCCCGTCTCGCGCTCATCGCAACTCGCGCGCCGCGAAACTAAAACGTCCCGGCGGCTGCTGCGACCCGAGCGCAATCAACTGCCACGGTTTATTATACACGGCGCTTGTAAAACCCGCGCCGAAAAGTCCTCGACGGTAGCGGCCAATTAAATTTCGACGATTAATTAGCAAACGACGACGACAACGACGGGGGCAATCAACGGCTCGTATAATAATGGTAATGTACGCGTGGTGTCGCGGGCTCTCATTGAAACGTCAATTAATTCGACGAAGATGGGAACAGCGAGTGCTATAAATTACACGTGTCGTTTTGACTCTCGCGCGGGATACACGATCGTTGACGCGTAGCGTCGCGTACGATTCGTCTCCGAAAAAAAAGCGAAAAAATGAGCACCCAATCCGTATGGTACATCTTGATGGTACGCGAGTTATGTACCGCTATAAAACGTACCAGCGATACACCGCGCAGAATATGGATAGATTAAAATCCACTCTCATCATCATCGCTATAATCTCGTACTCATGAAACATTAATTGCCCGCTTAACAAGCATTATAATTCCCAACGATCAAATTGACCACACGCATGACGCGCATTAACGTAAATCCTCCAATTATTTCTGTTTCAGGTGAGTTATCATCATCATCGATCACTGCGCGCATTACGAGAGCTATCTGATTTAAAAAAATTACCTCTATATACAAACTGACAAGTCAACGTTCGGTGAGTTCTGTGCATAAATATACTTATACGCATACCATATATTACACGTGTATTCGGCACAGGAGAGCCAATTACAACGTTACCGCGTCGACAGATCCATTGAAAAACAGGGAGTGGGCGCGCGCGAGGTAAGAGAGACACGCGGGAAAAACGGCGTGGCGGCGCGCGAGCGCGACTTCTTCTTCTTCCGCCGCGGAGAGGAGGTGGAATAAAAATTAGCATCGATCAAAACCTGTCGTCCGCGCCGCCGCTGCGTAAGGTACGACGTGGGAAAGAAAGGGAGGGAGGGGATAATACACAACAACTCAATTCACCCGAGCGGTCTGTGAAATGAAGCTGGAAGGTGATGTGAGGGCATATTTATGCATATTATACATAATGTGACCATTTTTTTATTTTCCTTGAAGCGGGTTATTTAAAAAAAAAAAAAAAAAAATTATCAACAGGAATTTCACTTTATTTGCTGATCCATTAACTTGTACCAGCTAGTATATTTTAAATTATCTATTGAATTAGTTAGTAGTATTATAGTTAGCAGTAGATAAAAAAAAAAAAAATAGTCATCCATAGGGATTTCACTTTACTTGCTCAAGTATTTACGAGCAGGTAATGGTGCTAGATCATCTGTGGGCAAAAGTGGGACATTTTTGCTATTGAGGGGGACAGCGGGACGGATAGCTGCAAAGCGGGACGTGT
>JAPYYV010031502.1:0-10667 GCA_030522625.1 Copidosoma aretas | reverse complement strand
AAAAAAAAAGGGACCCGCACGTATATGGATACATGGACCTCGCGAGGGTGTGCAAATGCGCAGTGGATCGTCCGACCGAGGACAACAACGGGTTGCTTCTCTCCGTAGTGGTACATATACACACGTATACAACATATGGATGGCAAATATGGGACGCGAGAGATCGAATGTACCAACAGCAACAACAACAACAACCTCGTCGTAGATACGCCTCGAGATACGCGAGATAGACTTAATATATACTCAAGTACCGCGTGCACGCATCAAGCTTTACTACAGTAGATCTGCTGCAAACGACGCCAAATGAGTATACGTATAGCGAATAAAGCTTGGATGTATACATATATGTATGTATTTATATATGCGAGAAGTACAGCCATCAGTATAGCAGTAGAGATTAGGTGTGTATCGTGTTGTGTATTATAATATAGGCTGCACGGACAACTGGGCACTTGGGCAGTGTACAATAATGCGCGACCAATGCCCATCGCATCAGGTGATGGTGGGCTCACGGTCGAAGGGGGGCTTATTAAATTACGCGACCCTGCCATACACGCACAGGCACTAGCTCATGCGTAGGCGGTTGTGGCTAGCTGGCGCGAGCGTGTAAGTAATACATACAAGTTCTCTTCTTCTTCTTCCGTCCCCTCGCTGAGTTTCTCACGCTCGTTAAGTCCTCGTCGTCGTCGTCGTCGAGCAGCAGCAGCAGCACACACACGACCACTTATCGAAAGCTTGTATTATTATACCCTTGTATTTATTGGCGCTACGTCGGGGAGTATACACACAGCGTGTACAGAAGCGAGGCGGAGGAGAGCTTGCATGCGACGGAGTGGCCACTTCACCGGCATTGTTTTTGCGCCCTCGCTGGTACGATGTCTGTATACGTATGTGTTCATGCAACGCATACTTTTGTTTTTCTCTCCCTTGCTCTTCCGTTTTTTTTTTTATTCCGTCTTCCGATGTGGTTGAAGAGGGTGTGTGTGCAGCTACTGCTCGTATACTCCGCAGCAGCGCGGCGGATTAAGTGTATTTTGATGGCTGAGAGCAGAAATTTTAGCGATGCCGTCGATGGGTGGGGGGTTGTATTTATATGTTTTTTTTCCTTCCTTCGTCCACGCGCAGCAGTGGTTGTTTGGCGGGTTTTGTTTTCTCATGATGTACTTTGGGGGTTGGGTGGTGTGGAGAGCTCGATGTTTTTCGAGTATATACTTTCAGGAGGGGGGGGGGGGGGGGCGGGGGGGGGGTGTAAGCTGATTTTTGTTTCGGATGTACACCAGCAGTCGTTGAACTTTTATTTTCGACTCGAAACCCTATTAGGATCATTTTTACGGCGTCTTTCGATCGATACGTCCATTTGGGCCAATGTAGTTTTCGTTGATTTATGTACAGGGAAATCCAGAAATAAAATATTATCTTTGGCACCCAGAATTGAGAAAAATGTTTTCGATGGTAAACTTTGGGGAAACAGTTTTTCTTTACCATCGGGTTTCAGCACAACTTTGTTTTTTTTTAGTTCCGATGACAAAATTTCAAAACGAATTCTACAACTTGTTTCACTCTCTTTACCGGAACTCGATTTCCAAAGGTCGTACGAAGTCGTTCAAAAAGGAAAATCGAGTGTTCAACAGCTTCAATTTCCTTCGTGAAGCGTCTGAAAATGTGTCCAGCATCGGAAGCTATAATGCGCATTCAAGAAACCCGAGAAAGAAGCGAAGATTTCACACGTTTTTTTTTGTAACTTTTTACATGCTGATCGCGATGCTTATTACAGGCAGTTCATATATATTTTTTTTTTTAACCTGCGCTCTCTATGACCTCTTGGGTCGCAGTTACGAGGAAAAGGGTAACAAATAGTCGTATAATTGGCGTTTTGACATATTTTGAAAGTACGTGCCGAGACCCGAATCGCCCGTTCAAAGTATTTTTCTTGTTTCGTAAAATCTCTGAAAAAAGAAAAACTGTTTGCCGAAAGTGTGCTTTCAAAAAAACTTCTCCCAATAGTTTTGATTACCAAAAAAAAGATCACTTTATTTCTGGATACCTTCATACCCCTATTGCTTCAGCCTCAGGACGGACATCAAATTTGTACCGTGACTGCGAATGTCACAATATACGACCCACCGCGTCCTTTGCAATTTCCGATAATAAACGACACACGTCGGCAAATCGACCCTGCCAGCCCTACACTGCACTTCGGACAACAGACGTACACTGCAGAGGTCGTGCAGTTCCGATAAAAACGATACTCAACGTCCCGACGCAAAACAAGCGGAAGAAAAGCAACATCGGAAGCACACCGGCGCAGCAGCCCCGTTGCGTGTATATCGGTGTTTTCCATCACCCAACGCACACACAACGGACGGCTCTCTCGGGCCATTTTTACCACTCCCGTGCTGTGTGCGTGTATATTCGACGTGTAAACTCACAGCCATTGGACGAAGCGTCGATTTCGACTAATGGCTCCGATTTCAGCCGGCACATCTTTTCTCGCTTCGCTCTCTGCACCTCGGTACCGTGTACATTATACCCACACTCACTCTCTCCCGTATCCATAGAGCTGCTGCACGGCGTGGCGGCTACTACCTATATTCTACGGCGTTCACAACGATAAACGCGAAGAGCAAAGAAGGAGTAGATGTATACACACGACCGCTCCGTATCCCCCCCGGCGGCTTTCGTTTGATGGACACGGGGCTTTTGTGCTTTTTACACCTTCTGTATGCCGTGCAGGAATTTCGATGTCCGAAGGAGGGAGGGGGGGGGGGGAGGACAATATCGTGTGGGTATTCATGTATCGCGTTACGTTTTGTGTAATGAGAGGTTCCCGAGAAACACGGCACCGAATTTTCTTCTCGTACTGTGATTCCCGATGACGTAACAGGCAGCGAAAAACGAAACCTGAAGAACCGCAGAGTTTTATTAGCAGAAACTATACTGCACAGATTCATGACAATTTTAGTAAGCTTTGAGATTTGCAAATTTGTATATATCCATTGTATCAGTGTTTCCATTTACAACTTTAATAGCAGTATAGTATTTTTTATTTCTTTCGTGTACAGATTTACAATAGTTTCAAGCATGATAGTATCCACTTTTTTTACAACAGCTGAAATATTTATCAGTTGATTTTTTAGGACAACGTGTCGATGACGAGAATTTTTTTAGGCTTCCGTATGAAATAAAACTGCCAAGAACAGAGTATCGTGTATCAAGATTATAATAAAACAGTTTGCTACGGTAATAAGCCTTGCGTGCAAAAAGTATAGTCTTTTTCGTAGATTTAGCCATATCATTTATAGTAAACTTACGTGTCGGTTCATTTATCGATTTCACAAACTGTGGTTTCCCCGAGTTTTAAGTAAGTTGTACGTACCAATGAAAAGTGTATTAAAAAACAATCATAAGCACAACGATTGCCGTCTCTTTTTTCTTAGATAATTTTTTTTTATCAGTTAAAGCATAAGTACAATTTTCAAAAATTTCACGAGTTCCTTTACTTTTAAGAAGGTTTCAAAGACGATTACTAAGTTAATTGCAATAAATGGAATGTACCTCCCACTGATCCTTTTTCGCAAAGCCTTCATGGCAGATGAAGCACTCGAATGGCTTTTCAGTCGTGAATGTGCCAGTGTGCTCCGTTGAAAGGTTACTGTTGCTGGAGCCTTGTGAAGATATTGAGCCACCATGACGAGTCAGCTGGTGCCTGGTCAAATTGCACTTGACGCTAAAGCTCTCGGAACATATTTGGCCGTGGTGAGGTTTCTGACGAGGTTTCTGACCAGTATGGGCCCGCTTGTGAGTATTAAGATTGCATTTTTGGGCAAAGGCCTTCAAACACACTTCACAGATGTAAGGTTTCTCCCCTGTGTGGGTGCGCTCATGAGATACGAGATGGCATTTTCTGGCGAAACTTCGATGACACGAGGAGCAACAAAATGGCTTTTCTCCAGTGTGGGTGCGCTCATGAGTTGTGAGATGACCCTGTTGGGTGAACCTTCGATGACACGTGGAGCAACAAAATGGCTTTTCTTCAGTGTGGATGCGCTCATGAGTTGTGAGATGACCCTGTTGGGTGAACCTTCGATGACACGTGGAGCAACAAAATGGCTTTTCTCCAGTGTGGAGGCGCTCATGCGACGTGAGATTAGATTTTTGGGCGAAACTTCGAGGACATCTTGAGCATTGGAAGAGCTTATCACCGGTGTGCGTGAGAATGTGTCTAGCGACGCCACTGGGATGGTCGAAAGTTTTTTCGCACACGTCACAACTATGAAGCTTATGCTGTTGCTCTTGACGGTTGCTCATATTGACACTTATTTGTCGTAGAAATTAAAGGAGAGATGATATTTTCTATGATTTTTTTCCTAATTTTTGCTGTTATTGCATCCGTGAAGTTGTATATGATTATTACTGCATCATTCGCGAACGTTAATCAACTGTTCATCTGTAAAAGATTTGCCATCAAAAACCTTGGATTCAATCAGTCGATTTTCTATCCAAGGTTAAAAAGGTATTATGTTTAAAAACAAAAACAAAAACTCACCCTTCAATGCCCAGATTTAATGATCACTATTTAAGTGCACGGTTTCGATTGTTTGTTCAACGATATTAGTTGTCTTGTAGAACAATAAGTTTCAACGAAAGAAATTTCAACGATAAATTTTCAAAATACGCTGTTTGTACATCTACGTAGAGCAGCTGTCTGAGCGTTAGAACGGATACAGAGAAAATGCTGATGAAATTCACTAAGTCGCATGCTATTTCCAAACGATTTCAGAGATATCATTAATAGCATTATAATAGATGTTTTTTAGGTATGTAAAATATAATCCCATTTTACTGAAATATTCTAATAAAATTTTTTAAGGTTATTTGTGAAAATGTCTAGTATCAACCATTTTATCAACAAGACAGGCGCGATTTCATTTGTTCGGACAAGTTTGCGATAAAAATATGAAAATTCCAAACAATTGAGTAGAGTGAATGAACAATTTTTAGAAATCATTATCAGATAAGAGATTCTCCACATCTTGTGAGTGTGAATGTGTACATAAAAGATTCTAGATCATAATGTTCAGGTAAAAACGGGTAAAAAATATTTGGCAGTTATTTCATAGAAATGTGTCGTATTAGACTATTATTTGACACGTTGTACTGTTGCAAGTCTCTGCCATTTTTCAAATATAGTCAAGGATAAATACTCGTATGTACACGGAAAGAAGTATTTGACAGATTGGACGGTGCTGTGTCGCGCTGACTAAAAAAACGACGCAAGGCTGCGCAGATAATCAGCGCGCATCGGCCGGATTTCGCGACGTACTGCATCCGAAAAACCGACCCGTATAGATCGTGAAAGACGCGGATTAGACGCTACTTACTCGTGGGCGCCGTGAAGTTCGCTCGTTTTTTAGTCGGCGCAGGAGCACCGTCTAATCAGTCAAATACTTGCACCGTCAAATATTACAATCAATGGGTGCGTTCGATTTACATCGTTCGTTTGCGTATCATTCGCTTATCGTACGGTCATTCCTGTGCTGCAGTATAGTTATACATTTATCGTACTCTATACACAGGCATACTGTGACATTTGAATGACCGTACGATAGGCGAACGATACGCGAACGAAGGATGTAACTCGAACGCACCCAAATAAAAATCGTATACATTCTTTTGACAACAGTAAGTACTTTTCTTTCAATGCAAGATATTTACAGGTATTTCATACAAAATCTTTCAACTTTTTATTACTTTTTTGATAAAAAACATCACTTTGTTCAAAAATATTAAAAAATAATTATTTCGTGAACTAGACAAACCTTAGTCCACTTGGCAAGCTTCATCAATAATTAAAGGTGGTTCCAGTAGCTAGAACCGCACTTACAATTCACTCATCACGAAGCATACGTTCAAATTGTCAGCCCTCAAAAAGTACACGATAAATCAGGCCTTAAAAATTCAAAGAAATTCCTCACAGTTTTTTTTTTACCAGCAAGTTGGTTTGGAATAATGAAGACCCACTTTAATCGATAAAGTGTGCTGCGAATTTTCGATGATGCAAAATTTTAACAAAACCCACGATTTTTCAATATCCCATTACTGATCCGATACTTTGTACTCGTATTCTTGGAAGGTGAATTCATAGTGTGTCACCACCAGCGCCCGCTCACCCGAAGCAAGCCAACCGCGAGTGCGCTCACCTACATCACCAATTTGAAAACGACCCGAGAGCCCTATTGTTTTCCGCAACATAAAAAACTCGGCTACGATCCTCGTAAAAATATTTCACAAGTCCAGCACGAGGATAGCAAGTGCCGTTCCTGCACCGACCCCGCGAGCACAGCATCAAAACACACACCGAGAGAAGGACCATCGGATACAGAGAAATAGAGGGGAAGAAGATAGGAGAGCCCGCGGCTCAAACTTTATACGGCGATCGTTGTCGTCATTCATACATACGTACATACCCCCGGGGGCGGCAGATTCCCGGTACACCCCCGGCCCACCGCTGCGCCCCCCCCCCCCCCCCCCTCGATGTATATTTATCGATACGAGTATTGCCGACCCCCCCACCCACGTGAAATACGCGGCGCGTTATTGCGATTTTATCGTACCACCGCGACGGCGTCTACTCCCAGGCCCGGCATCCCCTCGCTCCCCCGGTATCTGTGCAGGCGAAAAATCGCGATTTCTCCCCCGCCGCCGCATTGCCCGTAAGTTCGCCCCGGAATCGCAGTGTCTCGTGCTCTCCCCGCGCGTCCACGTCTTTGGGGCGGGGGGAGGAAAATGTTACGAGAGCCGTGACAAATCGACGATTCTCCGGTGTATAATGTACATTGCGATAATAGCAGTCGGCACTGCAGGAGTCGTGAAAAAATCGAGAGGAAAAGAACAGCGGTAGCAGCGCAATTCGAACGGCGACGCGCGACGAAGGCTGTTGTTGTCGATGCGATTTCTCTTTCTCCCCTCCTTCGCTTCACACCCACGGAGATAACTGTCGGTTATACTACGTATTTACGTACTGTTTCGGGTAGTGTAGGTGTAGGTGCATGCATAATAGACGTGTGGATGTGCAGGCGGTTTGCGGGACCGTGAAATCCACGAAGCAGGTTGTACCTAATACATGCGTGGAGTGCGTACTGCGAGGCTGGGAAAGGAGGAAGAAGAGGATCGCGCGGGGACGACCTTTCGAGAGGGAGTCGTCAAGTGGAGTGGAGAGGAGTCGACGGCGTTGTTGTTGTTGTTGTTGTTGTTCGTATATATACATATAAGTATACACGGGCTCGTGTGTGGGAATGGGCATGGGGGCGCCTGTAAACGCCACTCGAGTGCACCGATTTCGCGTCGACGAAGACGACGACTAACTTCGCGAGAGTTGCGCGACAGGAGTTTGGTCTTTAAAAGTTGGAGGGAGTCACCTTCTCTTTCTCTTTCCCTCTTTCTGTTTCGAAGGATCAAATTTTCCGTCCAAGTGCCGCTCTCCGAGTTTCAGCGGCCCTGATGATTTTTCTTTTGGGTACGCTGGGGGAGAGGAGAACTGGACACGCCGGAACTTTTTCGGACTGCTCGGACACTGATATCCTCCTCGAGGAGATTAAAGTCGAGTAGTAGGGTACTGCTTAGTCTATGTGTCTCTTCTGGGATTTTTTGACATTGAGTTTGTGGATTTTTAAGTTTAATCGAGAAATATAGGTCCCAAGATTCGTATAGACCCAGGCTTATTATCAACTTGCTCTGTCTGTCTTCGTGTCAGGAGTGAATAATGATGATTGAGTCTGACGATGCAGGCTCGTCTTACCCCACTCGACTGTTTCTACTTACTTAGTTTGGCAGACGATAAACGGTTGAGAAATAGAAAAAAGAATCATTAGCAGGTAATAGTGGTAAACGGTACAGTTGTTGACCCCCCGATAGTGATTGACCGCCACGTGTATTTTTAAATGGAGCCTGTATGTATGGATATAGAAATTACACAGGGGGTCAATCACTCTAAAGGTGTCAATAACTGTACCGTTTACCCCTACATTGCTTTTTAATCAACGTATCATACACTTTTCAGTTGAATAACACAAGCGTATCCTTGAAATTTTTTCATTTCCTCCGAACTTCAAGTACTCGTGTACAACCGAAGAAACACTGTATACGTAAAAACCGACTTTTTGCCAATGATTTAAATTTTTTCCAATCGTACGAAACCATAAAAAGCGAGCGTATGAAACAAAGCCGTAGCAACGGCACTGAGAAACTTTCCGGTACACGCGTTGCGCGCAGAAATTCGACCGTTCGCTATGCGCACCTAGGGTGCTGCCCTCGTTGTCATTGATTTCCTGTGTTAAATCTTACGGAGCAAAATAGTTGGAGCGGCCGCCGTCGACAAAAGTTCTTCAGCATTCCCATGAGAATACGTGTTGAAGTGACTAGTGGCGCCGAAATGATAGGCGCGTAGCGAATATACTCACAAAAGCAAGGCAGTACAGGCCATACGTAACATAATACAATGTACGAAGAAGCACAAGAGAGAGAGAGAGCCGAGGGGGTGACAATAAAACCCGATTCGCGCACCACCCGAGAGTGGCAATTTAACATTTCTCTCTCTCTCTCTCTCTCTCTCTCCGTGTATACACAGAAGTGCAAATCCGCAGCAGCAGCGGAGGTATAAGATAGAGAGCATCAGCCTGCAGCAGCAGTAGTGCAGAGAGTACACACGGCGCGGGGGCGGAGAAACGGGGAAGAGGATAAGGAAGGTACAAAGAGAGAACAATAAGAAGATAAGACCGAGGAAGAGAGAGAGAATCGCGGCCAGACGGACGGACGACTGCAGGGAGCGAGACAAAGAGGCAAGACGGAGCAGGAGGCGGAAGATAGGAAGAGGGAGAGAGAGTATAGTGTTGACTCGCCTCTTTTTCCACGCTCGGCTGGCTCCTCCTCCACTCCTCCGACCGTACAACACAAGACGAATGCTGGCGCGCGGGTGCGCGTACGTGGGATTCCGCGGGGGAGGAGGAGGAGGAGGAGGCGCGAGCAGAGGATCGTCGGGCCCGCATTTAGGATTCCCGGCGTGGCCCTTTGCGCGCCGGTTAGCGCCGCGGCCTCGTTTCCCCCCCCCCCCTCTCTTCGTCGAAAGGGCGCCCTTCCTCCTCCCCCGCGCGCTTAATGACACTTTTTTCCAGCGCCGCGCGCGTAACGCGTAATATTGTAGCGTGGAGAAAAAAGCGCACGGAAGAGGAGAGAGGGCTAGACGTGACCCCGTTGCTGACGCGTTCTCGGGTCCCTTCGAGCGTTAACGGGGGGGGGATTGAAGCGCTGGCTTAACGGATTTTTTGGGCACTATACTATGCCGGTGCAGCAAAAAGCGTTCTCGTCAAAGGATGCATCTCTATTCTCGGGCGTGGAGAAAATTGTATGAAACCGGGCGAGCATTTTATACTGTACTTTATGTTATGTGCTGGTTATTGGGTAACTTGAATTTTCACCATTCGGTTGGTTCGATGAGAAAGAAAACGTTTCTCCTCGACGATTCGAGGATCGAAGCTCGATGAATGGGATACACGTTTACCGCTGCTAAACTTTGCAAATCAGAGTCTTGCAATTTTTATTCACATAATTACTACACTTATGACGATTTTAAGAGCCCCTTCGATCTTATCTCCCTGTAATACTAATCGTTTGAATATTACACACAAAATGAGTCCTGTTTCTCGTCCTCAATGGGCGCTGTGTATAAATATGTATATCGAGAGAGGGAGAGAGTCGTAAATACAACCCCCGTATTACACATTACCGTCGTCGTTTTGGCATACCTATACACCTATACATTACTATACACTGTATGCTCGCGGAGGAGCAAGAGCGCACAGTAAGTATTGTAGAATATGAAAGTTTGTGCAAGTATTTCGTGTGTTTCCGTTGAGCTTCCCACCTTCCGACAGCGCATGTCCCCAAGTTATTCATTCCCCACATTATAATCTTTCTCTCTCTTGGTCATCCAACAATTTCGCGGACACTTTGACTATTTTTTTTCTTCTCCCACACCGCACACGACAACTCTATATATTTGTATACTCGCCATGGGCGTCGATTCATCAAACCGCGAGTGTATTGTACATCATGGGGGGCAAACACCTGCCATTGATGTGTTCGCCGCCGCCGGATTAACAACAAGAGAGTCACAGCCGCGTCACAGTTTGATAAACGTGCGGTGGAGGAGGAAGGCCGGGGGGGGGGGGGGGGGGGTGGGGGGGGGGGGGGGGGGGGGGGGGGGGGCGGTCTGGGCGAGGGCAACGCGCTTCGAAAAGCCTTTTAATTGGACACGACGAGGCGGAAAATGTGTGTGAAACCAACGCAAAGAAAATTAAAAAAAAAAAGAAAACGGTCGAGCCTCGAGTGAGCCGGGGTACAAGATTAGAGCTCGGCGAGCAGCAGCGGCAGGGCCTTTGGGCGTCGACAATTTGCCACGAGCCAAAAGATACGTACAGAGAACTTGGTACTTATACATCGCGGCAGTCGTCGTCCGGCTATATTTATATATATTCGTCTAGGAGCGCAGTGCTCCGATTGTTTTTACACCGCCTACGCTCGCCGGGCGAGGGCAAGAGGGAGAAGACGCGAATGGATAAAGGGAATTTAGACGGAGCGATGCCACTGTACCGAGCAGTATAGCGGTAAGG
>JAPYYV010031464.1:0-23878 GCA_030522625.1 Copidosoma aretas | reverse complement strand
GCCCGGGGGGGGGCGCCCCCCGGCGCCGGGGGGCGGGGGGGGGGGGGGGGGGGGGGAAGAAAAGCCCTGGCGCCGTTTCGCTGCCACGCGAGCGGTGGTGCGGCGCCCCCCCTTTTCGAAACGATAAGCCCTCGGCCGGGGGGGAATAACGACGCGACGGATGAGGCGCACTCGCCCGGGGGGCCGAGCGCGCGCAGACTGTACGCACCCGCGGGGAGAGGCTCTCTTTTTTTCCTCCCCCCCGCAGTGTTTTTCCGGCCTCGCCCAGAAAGTTGAATCGTCACCCGCGCGTTATTAAAACACAGCGGCGCGGCGGGGGAAGGGAAGAATGAGGGAGCGGAGCGCCGGCGCGAGACAATGGCCCGCCGATTGTTGGGGCGGCAAACTTCTTCTCGCGGCGGGCCCGCTCCCCGAACGGCGGGGGCGAGCTAACCACCTGCATTTATCCGTCCGTGTGCTCTTCTGCGCGCGTCTCCCTCCGGGCGTGGACTCCTTCTTTTTCTTTCCTCCTCCCTCCTCCCCCCGGCTTCCGTCGCGAGCCGCAGGATCGCGGATAATCGTGAATGCAGCAGGGGCGTGCAGGCAGGACCCTGGGCGCGGCCCGGGGGGGGCCCCCCCCCCCCCCCCCGGTGCCTATATTCCGAGCCTTTCTTCGAGCCACGGCTCTGGATCTCTTTAGCAGCGCCACCCGCTCTCTGGCTGTACCGCGCGCTGCAGGGTAACCCACGCGGGACAGGGCAGACGGTCTGATTTTCAGATCGAGGCGAGAAAAATAGCGGGATCGAAGCGTCCGGGGCTGAACGCTCCGTTCCGCCGAGTCGGCGTTCTCGATTTTTTATGCGCCCGTCACGCGCGAATGGTCGAAAGGGGGGGGGGGTGAAAGTCCCTCTCTCTCCGATTCTCGCACGCGGGGGGGAAATAAATTCCCGGGGGAGCTCGTCCGGCGCAGGACGGCTCTTGGGATGAATCGCGAATTTCGGCCGAGAGTCGAGGATGCGCGGGGGCCGTACTCGCGCTCGCGTCGGGTGTCGTGCCGAGTGCGGGGGGGGGGGGGGGGGGGGGTGAAGGTTAATAGCGCGTTATGCGGCGCGATTTTTCCAAGGGCCGACCGAACGCCGACTCGCGCTACTTATGCCGTCGTATAAAACATTCACGCCTCGGTTGGCCGCTTTCGTTTCCCCGCTCGCACGGAACGATCCTCGTGCTCGTCCGTCGTGTTTTCGAACGCGTGCAAAATGCGAGTAGCGCAGAGCCAAGTGAGCTGTTTTAATCCGTGCCGTACTATGCTGTCGGGCCTACGTACGCCCACGGAGAACGGAAAAACGGACGAGGGGGACACGCGCGATAAAAATGACAATAGTTTTACGGAGGGCTTATGCGTGCGTATAAATTTCTTGCGAGTCCCCGCGCATGCGGTCGGCGCGCACTTACGGGGACGTTGAGGAGCTTCGCGCACGCTTGTACGAGCGGGGAAAGGGGGAGGGGGGGCACATAAAATTAATCGCATCTGCCGCCGCGCAGTTTGGGGGACAATGGGGCATAGGAACGGAGACGAGGAACGGGCCGCCCAGCAGCGCGTACGGGGTCGGAAAAGGCACGCCGTTCGCGCACCTTTTGCGGCCAGTAAAAGCCCGGGCGTATAATATTATGCCGACGGTACGCCTGTACGTGAACGCGTCCGCGATCTTAACGCTAGCCCCGTCGTCCCCCTCTCTCTGCTCTCGGCCGCATAAAATTACGCGGCTTTACGATGGTCCGGTGTTACCGCAGCTGCCGTTCTCGCGCGACTGTTGGGCTTTCGACGGCGCGTCATCCTGTCGTTGATATGTACCGTACAGCCCACTTTATACACTCGCGCATCGGATGCTGGTCTTCGTCGCGATGGCCCTTTTTCACGCCGATCCCCCGCGCACTTAGCGGTATACAGCGCGAGCGGGAAGGCGCACGACTTTGCTCGCGTACCACCAGATCGGGGCACGATGGTTTTTTCGATCCTCAAGCTATCGGGAACAAATTGTCATCCATCGCTCCGTATACAACACGGTACTTTGTCAGAATTTTTTCGAGTAGCGTCTTAAGCGTGGGGTAAACAAAATGATGTTCCAAAGTATTCGAAAGAGTAACGACGCCCATCTCTGCCGCGTGCTGAATTATTTGAAACGGGCTTGCTCCTAAAAATCTTGCATTCACGAATCAACGGCTCCCAGCTGGGCACAGTCCACGGATGGGGATGTAAAATTAAGTGCAGGAGGCAGGGGAAACGTCTCGAGCGTGTCCAAACATATAACTCGGCGCAGGGAGCTTTCCATTGTGTACACTGTACAACGATCGACGGAGCCAAATCCGGCCAAATAATGGGATATCAATTGATTGCGGAACCATCGTTGTCATCATCATCATTATTACCGCTACTGCCACGTATACCTAAATCTTATCAGAAATCGAACGTGACCACCGCGAGCGCGAAGGGGAATAATAGCGCGTGGTATATAGGAGGTCACCGGTAATACATTATACACACGGCAGCCCTCGAGCGCGGGCGCGCGCTATACATATTTACACTCGGTCGGCGCTCCTCTCTCTGTTGCGCGGCGTCATCCATCTCCAGCCTCCCGATAGGAAACGCCCTGATCCATTATACCGTGCCCATATACCTACTCCCCGCAAGTTTTGGCGTGCATGTCGGGGGGGGGGGGATACGGAGCCGCGATTTTCGACTCGCGCGCCGTGCTATATGGGCACACGTGTATAGGTATGTACGTTATACCTTCACTGCTATACAGCAGCCGTGCCGAGATAAAGTTTGAGAAACGCTACGCCGCAACAGTCCCGCTCCGTTGTCTACTTCTCCGACTCTCGCCCCCGCCCCCGCCTCTTGCTCTTTTCGCCAAAGGAGCCGTGATGGCTCTTCCATACATCCGTGTATATACGTATACCACCACCACCACCACCACCACCACGACTTTGTCCAAGTTTCCTCCGCGACCCCGAGAGATAGGGAGTGGCTGTCCGCCCGACCGAAAGAAATGAATTAGCCCCGCCGGAGATATTACTTATTTATTGTTTTGGAGAGGCCCCCCGGGCCGAGCGCCCCGCGGGCACCTTTTTCTTTCCCCCCCCCCCCCCCCCCCCATCCCGCTCGGTGGACGGGGTGGAAGGAAATTATCCCGGCTAATGTTTAAAGGATGACGGGCTGCTGGGGACTTTTTGCCGCACCGTCGCTGCAGCACTCGGGGCCTGAAATTTCGAGCGGCCGTTCCATGACCGTTTGTTGCTGCTTCATTATTCTCGCGTTAACGCTCTGATTTTTCTCCTTATTTTTTTCTCGTCTCGGATGTACGGCGAGTCTCGACGCGGATGTCATTTAAAAAGAAAATCGTCGAGCGTATAATATATATAATGCCGAAGGGGGTGCTGCGTATTATATACAGCGAGGAGAAAGACGCGAGGCACGCGGGGAAGAATATCTCGCGGAGGAGCGACGATGTCAAACTTTGACGTTGTTTGCGCTCCTGCCAGCATATTTCTCGTGCGCTGATTGAAATAGCTCATGCGTTCCTGTTGTTTCTTTTTTTTTTTCCTCTTCCCCGTCTCCCTCGGGGCGCGAGTATGCGCGCGTTACTCGGTCGATCGGGGTACAATATGCGATAACGAAGCTCGCGGAGTTGCTACTTTTTTTTTTCTGTTCAAGAATGTCGAACCAAAATTTCACCCAAATTCAAGCCCCACGGCAAACATTAGACTCACCTGAGGCTCGAGGAGACGGCCCTAGCGGTCGATCTCCATGGCTGCTCGCTGCCAGCAGCAGAACGAAAAACGCATATCTACTCTGAAGGAATTTCACGCGAAAGCGCATCGTTGTCATCGAACATCGGAGTGAAGAGCGGCGTTTCGCGGAAAACGAAGAGCGCTCTTTGAAACTCCATTTTACGGCGCCGAAAAACGAGCGGCAGAAAAAAAGCCACTCCGGCGCTCCACGGTATGTTTAATAAAAAAAACCGACCAACAATATTTCGGGCCGGCGGGCGGAGGGGCCGATCGCGCGGCTCTCTCGCAGCCGGGTGCAAACAAATTGGCGGCGACAATTAAAAATCACCGGGGCAGAATCGCGCGGCTGAATTATTTCGGCGGTCGGCGAGGGAGAGACCGGAGCGCCGGAGTGAAAGGGGCGAAAACGAGAAAGAAGGACAAAAAAAAAGGCCGGAGAGCGAAAGAACAAAAAGGAAGGTGGGGCGAAAGGGGCGAATGAAAGGGGGGGGTGGGGGGGGGGGCATGGGCTACGTATACATATACGTATATCTGCATATCCCCGTCCCTGCCTCCCCCGGATCCACAAAAGAGTTTTCGAGATTATCGCCGGGCGATACTAATGAGTGCCAGGCACCCCCCCATCCAGACAGTGGAAAATTTCTCCAGCAGCGCCCTTTGGACGTAGAGCAGTGGAAGAGGACTCGGAGAATCCCGCTAACGAATATCCCGTCGCGATTGTGGTCCTTCTCCTCCTTGTTCCCACATCGGGCTACAGCTGGGGAGACTAGGCGCACTGGAAGCTGTTTCAAACTCGGTGATCGCGTCACGACTACTTATTTGGCAATCCGACAGGGTAATGTTGGTGAGGTTGAAAAATCGTCCAAGCGTCTGTGCGCGTCTCCGTTTCTCGTGTTGTTGCGGTACTGAAATGAATCGTGTGATTTTGTTATCCCGTATGGTTTCACTCGCGTGTCCGACAGATATATGTATACACGTACAACTCTTGAGACAACTTTGTTTGAACAACATGTACTCGAGTATACATATAGTACACAATACAGTGTATACTGTACAAACTCCCCCCGTCGTACTTTTCTCCAAAGTCGAAAAGTCAAAATGAGCGAGTGCAGTATTCAGCGAACATCGCGAATGGCCTCTCAGTCCCGCCGAGTTTTCCATGGCTTGTATATATTCCGTCAACGGGATCATAAGCGGCAATAAGTCTTTGAAGAAAACTTTTGCGAGCTCCAACAACTTTTTGTGCTTATGTACAGTGCCCGAGCAAATGAAAGAAAAAAGAAAGCGACGCCGAGTAAAAGAACCGAAAGCTCAAGTATGCACCGAGTGCGCAGCCGAGCCGGTTGACACACACACACACAGGAGGAGAAACAAGTCAATTCGTTCCGCCGTTTAAACTTGCGAGTGGCTTCTTCGCCTCGTCAAACGTCGACGACTCTGTGTGCCAACCTCTATATACCCGCGCCGTACAACGAAAGGGGCCGACTCATCTGCCCCGCGCTCTCTAAATTTAATCGGGTGAAAAGAGAGCCGCTCCGAGTTTTGGAGTGAAGATTTACCCCTGACGGGTGCTTAACAAACAGAGCTAACAGTCCTAAAAAGAATAAAAAACAAAAGTGACTCTGATTACGCTCTTTCGGAGCGAATTGACTCGGTCCATGGTGTTTGGTATATAGATATATACGTATCACTTAGAAATAAGAATAATAATAATAATAATAATAATACTGATGACTGACGCTGACGCATAAACGTATACAGTGCGGATACAAAGGCTAATGCGATGGGCAACGGAATCAAGCGGCCGAGGTTGAAAATCTTCCCGATGTCTATTAGCACCCGCGGCGGGCGGCGCATAACGGCCGCGCGATGATAAGCCACGACGACGACAGCGGCAGCGGCAAATAAACAAAGCAACGCGATTAATAATTCAGAACTTGGCCGTAAACTTTCCAGCCCCCGCCTTTAATTCAAAAGTTGGGCCTTTGTCGCGCGGGGCGAGCGCCCATATTATATACCCAGCTCCCGAGGGTTCGCCTCGCCTATCCACCCTCCCGCCGGGGGGCCCAGGGGCGGGCGGAATAAATTCCCCCCCCCCCCCCCCCCCCCCCCCGAGCCTCGCCCGACTCCACGCGCAGCATCGCTATACGTGGATGTATGGATATATGGACCAGCGCAGAGACGCGCATTCGAGCGGGATGAGAAACTGGGTACGTATAGGTATGACCAACGCGCGCGCAGCCCTGTATATATACAGACGCCGGAGCGGGGCGCCTGTTTTCACTTTGCGACTATCGCTCTCAGCCGACAGCCGCCGCGCGAAGATCACTCTGCCCCGCCTTCCCCCGCCCATCACCCGCGATCGCTGCACGCGCACGTATCCATATACACCGCCTCTCCACGGCTCTCTGTCGTTGAAGCGACGACGACGATGGCCTTCGTATTTTATCCACGAATATTCGTTGCGCAAACTCGTCGTGGGAAAAATCGAAGGTAGTTGGATAGCAAAAGCCGTGCACCAAGTTCAATTTGCATTACAAGTACATTTCTTCCCTTCGAAATTAATGTTTATCATTTGGTAGAGCTGGTTTAATAGTTTTGGATGATCAATAGATCGACTTGATTGTTCATCGATTGGTTATTCGTTTCGGCGTGATACTATATATGCGTAAACTCGTGGCCAAATCACGCTATCCATATTTCGAAGTTTTCGTGGATATAATGTCCGACTAAAATCGATTTGTACTACTTACAGTGCATGCCGCTCTACAAGTTGAGCACATTTTTCAGTGCTGCTTACCGCTTCGAACTCTCTGGTAAGCTAATGCAAAGTCTGGGGTAAATAGACGACTGTGCATCTATACATAAACGCCGGAGACTAGTAAAACGGGCGTTCGCGTCCTACCGAGCGGGGAAGCGCGCCTCTACGGCAGAGACGACGTGAGTACTTACAAGCGGCTACACCGCAGCGCACGACGGCTCGATAGCGCCGATTTTCTTTGATCTCGAAGGCACTTTGCGATTCCGTTTTTGGGGTGCTGCCCCTCTCGCAGTGAGTACGTTCAACAGACCTCATTCTTCATTCTTTCTCTGATGCAAACGTCAAACGCCGACTGATGCTTCGGCGAGGGTATTGGGAAAGTTCTCTGTCTTTTTTGTATCTCAAAATCCATTTCTCACTCGCTGCGACTTTTACTTTGGATTATTTAAAAATTATATTAACCACATACCAAAGACCGGTCATCCGAGTTGATTACATGATTTGCATATGTGTGGTGAGTGTGTATACGTTTAAACAAATTTTTGAACTATAAGTATTTGGTTTAATCATCTCTCGAGTGATACGAGTTGTCACACCCGCAGGCCTGCCTTTTCACTGTAATTGCGAGGGATACAGTCGTAGAGTTTAATTTTAATCGCGGTGTTGGAAATTCCGGGTAATTAGTGGTTGCTTCCCTGGTAATGAAAAGTTTCAAACTCACGAAAACTATCATCGCAGCTCGGTAGGTATATAGAAAAATAATACCGCGCAACGGGTGTAAAGTTTAAAATCAAATTAAACTCATGGAATTAAAACGGGTTGTAGGATTAATGAAAATAATAATAATAATAACAGTACGCATATATTTTTCGCCCCACACAGCGTCTCGTGTTACTCGTGCCTCACATGATTCCAAAACCGCGGTACGCTGCACGAACCCCCGCACCGCTTGTTTAATTTCATTTTGCGCGTAAAATTCAATACATCTCGCCTCCCCCGATTCACCCTTTCATCGCCGTAACTATTTTATCGAACTATTCCACGGGCTGTTTCATCCGACCAAAAAGAATAGCCTAAACTGCTTTCGCCCTCGTTATAATCTTTCGTTCGGCGTTCCGGAATTTTTCGCTCGATGAAAAATTTGTATGCCTCCGGAAAAATGATTCCAATACTCGCGCAAGCTTCCCGAAGAGTGATTAAAAAAAAAAAAAAAAAAACCTCGAACAGCCGCACGAGTCGGGGGCGCGGGTAGAGGGATCCGAGGAAAGATAGCCGGCAGTCGTGCTTATCGCAGTTCCGGGGAGAGCGCGGAGAAGGCGCTGCCCCAGGAAACGAGGGGGGGAAAAAAAGCAAGGGCGGGATAGAAAATAGAGCGGAGAGAGCAAAGATCCATTTCTTCCAGCCGAGTTTATGTGTTATCATTATTTGTCCGCCCGGGAAGGGCCGTTCTCTCGAACGTGGCCGGCCTCCCGGAGGAGCTCACGCTCGTCCCCTTTGATATCGGATAATCCTGGCAGCCCCGGCGATCCAAACTCCCTCCCTTGCCTCGGTAACCCCCGTCGCGCCAAGCGTGCAGTGCTGTATATATACCTGTACGGCTGCCGTTGTGCGGACTTGATCAGCGTCGAGATACTCTTTTCGATCGTCGGATTGATTTTCAATTTAATTTTCCTCGCGCTCGCCGGACGCGGCTGCAAATATTTTACCGTATTATTGGCCCAGTGGATGGAAGGCACATCCACGTAGTTAGCGGATGAAAATTTTTTTCTTTTTTTCCTCCGGATCACAGCTCAAAACGCAAGCGGCGGGAGGTTGATGGAAAACCGATGGCCTCGGATCGTACTGCCGCACCGGCCCGGGTCGGTTCGTTTTGGCGCGCATTCCTCGGCTCCGCGAGCATATATCGGGCCGCGCAACGAAATTCCGCGCTCCGACGGCGAAAAATAGTTTTGCAGAACCGGAAAAACCGGCTCTCGTTAATTAATCGAACCATGCCGGCGCTCGCCGACGCGGATTGATAACCGATCGGATCGCTGTTTTGTATAGTTCGTGGGCGGTTCGAGCTGGGTATGCCTGTATTATTAAGTATGCAACGCGCGCTCCATGTATCCCCGGCTCAATTAATAATGAGCAAAGTCCTGTTGCCAACTCGTCACCAGCCGGTCGTCTACGTCAAAGCTTCCGCGCGACCGAGAGGCGCGGGATGGAAACAGAGTCGGTTTACTGAGCAGCAGACTCCGCGAGGACGAAAGCGAGCGCTCGCAAATGCACAGCAATCTCGTGCGCCGCGTTGCCTACAGCCCTGCACAAACGGAGCGAGTAGGGCGTCTTTGAACGGCGACGCACTGCAGGATGTCGTTTGCCGACGCGCGGAGATGAATCCGCTCGCCCGGCTGGCACTATCCGCCGCAGTTGAACTCGAGTTTGCGCAAATGCACCGCAACGGCGGGAACAATCGCACGTATGATCGTGGCTCCCGACGATGCTCTTCTCCGTTGAAATTTAATTTCACCCGTCGTTACTTTTTCACTCCGATCCGCGCGAAAATCCACTCGGCGAAACATTTTTCGGTGTTACACGCGAAGAAAGCCCCTCGGAGCGGAAGCCGGGGGGTGGGGGGGGGGGGGGGGCGAAATCTTTTATTTCAGCCGTCACGAGTTGCTCCGTCGGCCGGGAGCTCGATCCGTTTCGACGGCAGCGGCTCCCCCCCACCTTTTTCTCGCGCTCGCCCCGTGCACTGTACTTCTGTTTGCGTTTCTGCTCCCCGCGGCCCGTCACTTTAGCGCCCGGGCGTTTCCCGGCCTCTTCTCCCGTTCCGCTCGGGCGCGCCAGAAGTTGTTGTTGTTGCCGCTGCCGCTATAATTCCTTTTTTTTTCCCCTCCCCCGCGCGCGCGTGTGTCCCTGGCGCTGCTTTTTCTCCAACGAGGACTCTATTTTTTAACCCGAGGAGAGAACTCCACGCCTCGTTAAAAACGTTCTCGCGACAATGCCCAGCCCCGCGAAGGCCGGACTCTCCCGCGCGCTTATTCCGGCGCGAAAATATGTCGTCGCGGCCGGCGAAGAGGGACGCGCGAAGCGAGCGGGATCGAGGGACAGAAAAGGCCGAAGGTAAATTCGAGCTTCGCTGTACGCCGTCGCGGGCTGGATGTCTGTCTGTGTACGTATGGATGTATATACATATATATGAGGTAGGTACACGGCATCCGAGCAAATCGAATTCGGAACTCGATGGATTCCGGACGTCGGCTGCCGCGGATGGATCGCTCTCCGCCTTCTTCCTCCATCCCGTTCCCGGGGCGTCGGGATTCTTCTCGCGCGATGGAACACGATTCTCGAGCCAACCTGACGAGTGGGCTGTGTGCGGAGCTCGGTTCTTTTTCCTGCCTTTCTCCGCCGATGGATTGGCCGTACGGTGTTGCGATTGCCGGTAGCCCGTCGGAGGAGGAGGAGGAGGAGGAGGAGATGTTATTTCTCGGGAGCAAATTAACAGCGGACTGGTGCGGGAGAGGAAGACCGGATGGAGATGAAGAGTCAGGATGGGAGCCAGGGGATGGCGTAAATTGAAAAAAGAGTGCGCGCTTCGGTAGAAATTCCGAGGGGGTATAACTGAAATTTTGAAAGCAGTAACGAGGAGGTCTGAAAGGCTAAAGAAAAAAAGTAGGGGTAAAATAGGTAGCTCCGCACTTGTTCGGGAACGAAAAAATGTTCCCGGAATTTTCCGGGGACACTCGCGAAGCCGATGGTTAAGAATTCCAAACCTCCGCTCGGTGCGGGCACGCGCCATTGGAAGTTCAGGGGCTCGATGTACCGTTCGTAGCCTTTTTTTTCTTTTTTTTCACCCGCCGTAATAACAATAGTAGCTTCGTACTCGTTTATAAAAGCGTAAACGGACGAGCCGCCGCACGGGTGCAATAGAGTTAATATTCGATCTGGAAAATTGATGCAGCCGGAAGAATCCCGTCGATTCCCAATAGTGCATGCACATGCCTCCCGCTCTCTCTCTCTCTCTCTATAAATAAGTCCACCAGCTTCTGTACGAGTGCCCAAAAGCCACTCGGCCGCAAGACAACAATCGCGAGCGGGAGAGCGGAGCGCTACTTCCCGCTCGGCTCGAGGGGCGGAAAAAACGGCCGTTGCAACGGGACACGGGGGGTGCGCTAGGCCGCCGGTCGGAAAATCGCTTTCGGCTGCAGGGCGCGCCGGGAGCGATGCGACGTTCTGTCATTACGATGTTTTCGCGGGAGCGGAGTAACCACGCGCGCGCGCGGACGGTTCATCAGAGCCCATCATCCTCGCGCGGCAGAGTGTACTTGGCGCGCATGGTGCACCCGCGCGTTGTTTCTGCCCAACAAATCCCGGAGCAGCTGCGCGAGCGGCCGAGTAAGAATGCGCAGCGGAAGGAAAGGAAAAAATCAAGCCGCGGGTGTCCTCTGCCCGGACACATACTTACGCGCGGCCGCCTCGGCGATACGGGGGGGGGGGGGGGGGGGGGGGGGGGGGGGGGGGGGGGGGGAGGGGAGCGAACAGGGGAAGGAGGGAGGGGAAGAAAGGAAGAGGGGCATCCCAGGAATGACGCGGACAGAGTGCGGCAATTTCGTGCAATACCCTCGGCATACCGGGCGTTCCGGGAATGTGGCTTAGCATTTTCCAGCTGCCGCCGCCGGCTCCTACTCCCTACCACCGCCAACCATTTTTGCCTCCCTCGACTGCTACTCGGACGGTCCCTGCATCCGTAGCTGTACATACACACTCCAACACTTCCGAGTTTGCATTGTACGCGCAGGTACGGTGGCGGTCCAACAGCTGTCCGTCTCTGTCACCGAACGGCAGATTCAATCTTACCTCCGCATTAATTCGTCTGCGTCGGTCGAGTCTATATGTGCGTGCGCCGGGCGAGGGGGAGCCGCGTAATAGCCGTAAGCAGGAAATTAAAAGAGCTGGCGCCTCTTTGCTCCCGTATATAAGCGCCGTTTAATTGAAAACGTTACGCTCCGATCCCCCTTTTTTCCCCGTTAACCCGCGATGCGCTCGACGGCGGCGCACTGTTGTTCGCCCCTCCCGCTCGGTCGGGGAGATTTCTCGAATTCTCAAGCCATCGCGAATGCAATTGTCACATTTGTCTCACCACATTTTGTGGAAAGAGTATCGCCGACTGCGGGTGCACCCAAAAAATGAAAAATGGAAGAAAAAAAGAAAAAAATCGATCGTCGGGTCGAAAATTTTCCGGAAAATTGGAGCCGGAGGGGGAGAAAAGCGGCTCTCGAGTCGAGGAGGTATACCGAGATTACGGGCACTCGTGCACGAGTAGCACATCTACGTTACGCGCATGTTATACCTGTAACGTTGGCGGGAATAAAGAAGATCGCCAAAACTGCCGGGGACGAGTCCGTTTCGCCGGTTACGGAGATCGAGCCGCTGTATTATTCTTTTATAATATGATAATAATACTAGTACTATTACGGGTATGATACACGTGCGCGCGAGCCTGTACCTACCTATACTTGGACCGAGACACGAGGGAGACCAAGAAAAATGGTGGTAGCCCGAGGGTCGACAAGGGGGCGGGGGCTGGGCGAAGTGAAAAAACGCGGGCGCGAGTGTAAAACACCGGTGGCGGGGGGGGGGGAGGGGGGGGGGAGGGAGAGAAAAACAGGAGGGCGGGGAATGAAAATAGAGGGGCGGCGGAGGGGGAGAGGAATGGCGCGCAGCCGGGGCTGTAAGAAGCGGAAAAGTGGATGGGATGTAATGAGATATAGAGGAGGCGCGCGGGGCCGGTGTTGCGTCCGTGCGCGCAGTCTGGGCTATATATAATGTTCGAGACGGACCGGGACAACAGCAGAGAGCTCTAACGTGTCGGTAATGCAATAATGAATACCCCTCCGGGCCACCTTTCGATGCAGTGGGGCGTCTATTTGCTACACCTATATATACATCATGAACGTACGGTAAAAGTAGAACATGCAGTCTGGCTGTGTGCAATCTGTAGTTGCCACTATACGTATATCATTTGTGGATTTACATCCGCACTCGAAATAAATTTATCGATCGATCGGGGATTCGGATACGCATCATCGCTAAACTATATCGTGCGAAAATCTGAGGGATATACCCGTAAGCGTATACGTACGAGACTTTTCAATCAAATATTTATGCCGCCGATAGGAACATAGGGGGGGGGGGGGGAGGGGGGGGGGGGGGGGGGGGGGGGGGGGGGGGGGGGGCTCTCCTCCCTTTTTTTTATCGGCAATCTTTTTTCGGAGGCCGTAAACAGCGAGACCGTATAGCGGAGCTTAATGGCTCGGGAGCCGAGTCGACTCGTAAAAAACAGCTACCGCGGCAAGACGGCATGTATATATATATACAGACTCGGGCCTCTCGAGCTCAGGGTTATAAAGCCGAGGCGCGCGCGCGGCTCACATTTTTAAACGTCAGGCTGGATAGACTCGCGGCCCGATGTACCGCGCGAATTATCTTATTGGAGATCGGGAGTAGCAGCAGCAGCAGCAGCAGCAGCAGCGGTTCGAGTGTCGATAAAATAAAAAATAAAACAAAAACCCTGTCACCATCAACGTCCGTCGAAGTAGAATCTCATCCTTTCCGAAGGAGAAGGGAAATCCTCGCGAGACAATACCAGCACGTCCGACGGGGCGGAGGAGGAGGAGGAAAAGAATGCGGGCGTGCGTCGGCGGCTGTCGCGCGAGACGCACGCGGTGAGTACACCGCGGACGGGCACCCCCGAGGGAACGCACCCGTACACGCGTCTCTCTGACTGCAGGCAAGCGATTCCAGTATACGGCTCAACTGTGCGGGGGTGTATACGCGATCGCGCCCCCGTATAAATCTCCGAGCGCCGGCGTGGTATTTTCCCCGCGGGAATTTCCCCCGTCGACTCGTTAAGGCCGCCCTATCGGATTTCAATTCGCGGCGCTCCTCCCTCCCTCCCTCGCGCGTACGAGTGTCAACGTAATAAATGCGATCCCTGCCGTTCTTTGGCTCTTCTTCCTTGTCCCGTGCGTCCATGCATACCGTACAATACCATGGAATGTAGGCATCAGAGCTACTCCGACGACATTTACTTGCGCGCCCGCACGTATGGGTAAGCCCATCGGACAATGGTCGACGAACGATCAGCAGCGGCTCGGTTTTCCCCCCTTTAGCGACGCGTCTCGGGGGTTAAAAGCCGCGCCAGTCGGGATGTACAAAGTTTCCGTCAGAATTGGGCTGAAACTTCGAGGGGAGTCAGTTAACGGTGAGATATGTGTGTGCACGTACCGGATGCGGAAAACGAACGGAAAAGTTTGTCGCGCGTGTACCGTGGAGGCGCAATATCGATGTATTTATTGAAGCACGCGGGACAATCGATCCCTCCCTGCAGTCTCTCGCTCGCGTTTCGAATCAAAGACTCGGACCACACGGGCGTACGTGGAAAAGTTCAATATTCCTGCGTACAAATGTGCCCTCTCTCCGATGATTCGTGCAAACATACCGTGCACAAAGGTACAGCTGCACGCACGCAGTCACGCTCGCGATATCGCCGGCGAAACGCACCCCGGCCGGTATATTCGTCGTCAACCGTCAGTCCGACCCGGGGAGTATCCCTGAAATCCCCACGGCGGCGAGGCTTTTTTTTTCGTATCGACGCGGCTTTTTCGGGCGACCCGCGCGCCTATGTGATACGACATGTATAGGACAGGGTGCTCTCGCCCGTACCGCCCCATAATCTCCGTGCCCCGGAGCTGTGTATGCATAGCTACGCGCGTCGCCCGTTCGCGGCCGAACTCTCTCGTCCTCTCCTATAAGTATACGGCTGCTGGATTATCGGTTCGTAAGTGTATGTACATGTACAGGGGCTATGGGGCTGGTGGTATTCGACGACTGCCTTGCACCTGCCCCTGTATGCAGGCTTTTATATATATATACATACATAGTAGACGGGATAGCGGTAGTAGCAGGAAGTACGCGGGCGCTCCGTGGCCAACAATGCCGGAATGATTGGCTCGCCGTCTGCTCCCTCGCGCGCGCGTATACGGCTATATACTACTGCCGGCGGTGGCGCATTCAACCGCGCTTATACTTACAATGCGCGCGCGCGCGCTCGTACCACTATCGCGAGCCTGCAAGCCGCCCCCGGAAGCACGTGCCTTCCAACTGGGGGGGGGGGGGGGGGGGGCCGGGGGGGCGGCCCGGCGCTCTTTTCCGTGGCGGGGGGGGGGGCTTTCGGGCCCCGGCCCGGGCGGAACTTTCTTCCCCCCCCCCCCCCCCCCCCAAGAGTCTCACAAGGGGGTGACTGATTGCGCCCGATTCGGCGCGATAATGCGGGGGGAGGCCGCGATCCCGATTCGTTTCTCGGTTTTTCTCCGGATCCCGCTCCGGTCGGGATCATAATAGCCAGATCAGCGCGTGATATACGTGCAGGGGGACAAGCTCGCTGATTGTCATCACGGCTGCAGGGACTCGTTGATTGTTTTTTCATCGGCCTCCGGAGAATCGAGCGTCCGTCCGGGCTATTCGAACCACCGCACGGTCCGCGAGGTCTTTTTACACTCGGGCGTTTCACGTCAGGGCTGACATATATACGTGTACGTATTATATAGGCACGTACCGCATCCGAGTTCAGCGGCCCGCGACGATGATTGTGCTTATACTCCACGTTTCATTTATCCGAGGGAGGGAGGCCAGCCCGATGTAATTAAATGTTTGCGGCGACGTGTTGAGTTTAATTAAAACACCGCTGGGTATTAATGTGCTGCGATGGGGCGAGAGGGCCGGGCCACTCGGTATGCTGCGAATTCGCGCGGAACTGCGTGATGGGGGTGTACTTTTTGTTCGCCCCGGGCGTAATTTTTTGGACGAGGGTAATCGAAATCTGCCACCTTCTCCCTGATGGGACAGGTGTTATAAAGTGGAGTCGGTTCACAAAGGTTGTATCGTATTACTCAGAAAAAAACCGTCCGATAGCGCGCGGCGTACTTAGCGTTGGAGAGGTACGCGTGCAGTACGTACAAGTATATAATATGATCTGCAGCTCGGGAGGGCATCCCCGGAGCGCCGTAATTTGCCGAGCCTTTGTGCAGCCCCTGTCTCCGTGCTAGGCTGCCTGCCCGGGCACAGCTTAAAAAGACCATCATCAGGGGTCGGGGGGGGGGGGGGGGAGGGACACGTCAAAAACCGATGCGGCCCCGCCGCGCCGCGGCTTCACGACGATATCGCATCGGGAGGGAGGAGGAGGACGACGGGGCGAAATTCCGGCATTCCGGCGCGTCATTGTGATGGCCGATCGCGCGCCGCCTATACACGCCGTCGGTCGGCGAGCTGCGCCCCGGATAAATCTTTGGTCGGGGGGTGGCTCCATCGAAAAGTTAGCGTTGACGGTTCGTTTGCCATTTTGGCCGTTCGAAAGGTAGGTGATGCACATCGCGATGGGTGGCTATTAATACGACTATACATAACATGGACGAGCTCTTTCTGCCCAATTTGTTTCTCTCTTGCGCGCGATTGTTCGGGGTCTAGGTTAATCATGCGCGGATGCGCGCATGCGCTCCCATTGGCCCGAACCGATTACTATCCCCCGCAGTGATGATAATTGTCATACCTTGGGTGAAAAATAAACAACAGGAGCAAAACGAGTAGCAGGATGGCGTGGGACGATCGAAAGTCGACAGCTGTAAGGGTAGGTACTGTATGAGATAGGGGGTAAGGGCCTAGCACCTGTCGCCAAAGAAGCTAGGCAACGGACCGAATCACCCGCGAGTGCTCGCTAAATCTCGCCGCTGGAGGACTAATCCGCGGCTGTTTTGCATCCGGCGCGCGAACGAGCGCGGGGATAGAGGCGGCCGGCCTCCCGTGTGTAAACGTTCCCGGGGCGCTCTGCTCTCTCGCAATCCTGGAATCACACTTGACATCTCCGGAGAGCTGTGCACTAGACTTGCACGATGCAAAAACGCTGCTTTGAGGTTCGTTTCAGGGGTGAAGCGTTCAAATCATATCACACCTGTATATAAGTCACTGGCTATTTTGCCTTTTCGGGAGCGTCGTATTTTTACCTTTCCCTCTGTTTGTTAGCAAAAATTCTAAAACACGGCCAACCTACGTACCTTGCGGAACATTTGGTACTTGATCCCTTAGGTGAACATGTTTCGCGGAGTCGCTCGATCTATGACTTGGTTATCGCTTTTGCCAATACGTCTTGTTATTATAGTGCCTTCCGAATTGCTATCCCTCGCTACTGGAAGTTAAGATCGTCTTTCGACTATCCATCTTTCAAATCGCATCTTCATAATTATTTATTAAAATCAGTACATAACGACCATTAACCGTTCTAGCTTATCTTCTGTAGTACTCTAGCTACTTTAGTTTATTCTTTTATTTTATATTTAATAGTTATCTACCCATAATATAAGTATCTAATATAATTACCGCCTATAATTATCCTTATTGTTTTTAGGCCTCGTTAATTTTATTAATAATATTTTGTTAGTTAATATCCATTGTAAGGTTGTTGCTTGTCAATGCTCAACCATAAATCTGCTAAACATGTACGAGCTTCGGCGTTGTAAGGCCTCGAGCCTCTTGTCGTACAATAAAATTCTAAATTCTAATCCGCGCCACTCGCCCGTAAGCATGTACCCCGCCCGGTACACAGGAGAGGAATCATTCGTTGAAAAATCCGGTGCACTCGTCACGTTCGCGCGTCATCCATGCGTATAGAGAGAAATTAGACGGGCAATCGGTCGAGCCCAGAGCCAACGGGCGAGAGCTGCCGCTGATGACTGAAAGGGCGCGCTGAGCAAACACTGCAGCAGCAGCTCCTCCGGCTCCCGCGCGCGAATCTCCGCGGCGGCGGCAGAGCAAGAGCGATCGATCCGCCGAAATGGAATTACTTTGCGCGCTCGCGGGGAGGAGCTGATGAACCCGCGCTCTCAGTCAGTCAGTCAGACGGACGGGGTCGGTCTCTGTTCAAACATACATGGAGCCGATGCTCCCCCCCCCCCGCGGGATTAATCGCTCTTAATTCGGATCTGCAGCGCAGTGCAGGGTGCTTCAGCCGGGCCCCCCCCCCCCCCCGCGCGCTTGCATTTTAACTGACGCACTTAGCCCACCTTTGTCTAACTGCACTGGCTGTCCTATATGTTGTACATCCACCAGCGCTCTGTGTGAGTTCGCGCGCCCGAACGGCTCCCGTCCGCTAAATTACGTATACAACGTACGAGCGGGGACCATCGGATTTTTCTTTGATTCTCGAAAGTAAACTACGGTCCTTCGCTCCGGTGTTTTTACGCGGCCGTGAACGTTTCATTTCCCCCCCCCCCCCCCCCCCCCCTCCTCGACGAGCAAAATGAAACGCCGCGCAATAATACGCAAAAGAGATTCAGCGAGGAAAGAAAAAATCCAACGCCCCGTTAGGAGCTCATTCGTACTCGCACGTGTGATGCAAGCGGGTGATTGAATAGCTAATTAAATCAACACGGGGTACCACGCTCCGAGAGCTGCGGCAAAAGAGGCGTAGAGCTGTTCATCCCCCGACCCGGAGGCGGAGTTTATTTTTCGAGAAACTACGGGAGGAGGCAACTTTTTCACGCCGGCCGTGGGCTAAATACCCCCCCTCTTAGAACCAAGCGGACGCGCACTCTATTACTGTACGTATGTATAGGGTTAGCCACAGCACCGAGGGACGACGGGATCGCGTCGTTTTGTCTTTCGCTGTCCCGAGGCGGAGTTTTCCCGAGCAAGACGTATACGCGGAGCCGGAGGAGGAAGCGACGGTGGCGGAACGTCTTAATCTCCCAATTAAAGTTTCACGCACGGAGCCCCGTATACGCGTATATATACCAGCTCCGCAGCGAATCGGACCGCCGGCCAACTTTTGTCCGTTCATCCGCGCACTCCCCTGCTTCCGGCCCATCGATGCTGCGAGCGTGTCTTGGAACGCTCTTGTGGTCCCCGATGGTCCGCCTCGGCGTGATCGAATGGCCATCGGTGCGGTTTGTGTGAATGAATATGCACGTTCGGTGCGCGTGAAATCAGGGGATCCGCGTCGAGTCACGTTGTCCGGCGAGCTCTTGTCATAATTGCACCGATCGATGGTACGATAATACATTATATCTCCGGAGGAAAGGCTACCGCAGCAGCGGCTACCCAGAGGGATCCGCGCAATATTTCATCAACGCTTATGCCATGATATTATATATACTGCCGTGCGCACCTGGGGGGGGGGGAGGGGGGGGGCGGGGCGGGGGGGGGGGGGCGGGGGGGGGGGGGGGGGGGGGGGGGGGGGGGGGGGGGGGTAGCGGGTAAAAGGCCGAACTCGGCGCTTCATAAAAAATTGACGGGCCGAGAGGCGTATGCTCATCGGCTAACGCGAATATTATGCGTGTCGACTGCGCCCGATCCGCGAATCGGAAATGTCCCGCCCGTGGATGGACGCGGACGCGCGAGGCCGAGCGCGGGTCCATAATTCAGGGGGACGCGCCGGGGAGGCTGAGCTCTGACGGCAGATTTCCGCCGATCGGCGATCGCTCGTGTATATGTATATGGTGCATGACGGTTATAATACTCCGCGTTGTGCGTCATCCGTGCGCGTGTATAACTTTTGTACCTGCTTTTGTCCACGCGAGAGTATAGGTAAGTATACAGGGAGGTAGATTACGCATTGGCCTGTCGCTGCATTTCCGCACGCGTCTCTTCTTCTTCTATCGACTGGTCGTTATTTTGTTTGATGGACGGTAAGAGAAACATCCCGCGGTTAAAAATCAACTGAAAGAAACCAAACAGATTACTCGCGGAGGGAATGTTTTATCGCAGTTTTTGTATACTGCTGGTACAAAATTTAAGAATAAATAACAGTTCTCCGAGCTAACTGTTACTGTTTCTTCACTTCAATTTTTCGATTGAGCTGTTTCTTTCGCCGAGCCGTCGATTTATTGTGTGAGCGTATAACGACGTCTAACTCGTCGGTTCGCAACAACAGGTGAGATCCCCCCGAAATTCCTCCCCTGTCCCGCGAACGAGAGTTTCAAGGCCAGTGACATCTCGTGCTGGGAAAACAGACAGAGAGGATGAATCGGAGCGGGAAGCGCGACAATCCCCGGCCCAACCGAGCTACCTAACGAAATCTTGGATTTGTCCAGCGACGTCGGCATCATCATCATCGTTCGACCAAGGGAGGATCCCGACCCTAAATAAGCCAATCAGTCTAACGAATCGGCAAATTGAATCAGCCCCGTCCCCCTTTGACCTCTGACGTACCTTTATAGGACCTACTCCTACTACACGTCGTGGGACTTCAGGATGAGCGACTCTTTTTGCAGCTCCACGGGGAAAAGTCCGCAGTCACTGATTACACGCCCTTGTCGAGGGTATATATATAGTTGCAGGGCGGTCGACGAAGCCGAATTTTTCGGCGAAAATTCGCTCTCCCGAGCTAGTTCCGGCAAATTAACCATTCGTCACTCGGAAATACCGCTCTCGCTGCCCGCCCCGGACCCGCGCACACTTTTTGTCCCCTATACAGCCACACTGTGTATACTATTCGCGTTTTTTGCGGATCCGCCGCACTTACTTGCGCTCAAGGGGGAAATTACTTTCATTCACCTCCACGCTGTATAGCTCTGCAAGGGGGCCGTACAGTGCCGTCTGCAGAAGGGAGCAAGTACGACATGTAGTGATCAACAACTTCACGAGAATGTTTAATCCACGTACGTTGAATAAAATTATACATCTATTTTTTCGAGAAAATATCTCACGGTTAAATTGATATGATGGATAATATACTCCTGTCGACATATATTATATATAAATACGAACAGGTTGCGGCTCGCAACCAATAACGATGAATAATGTATCTGTTCATTTAAATACGGTTTTTTCAAATGAAAAATCTTCGATTGAAAATAATCATCCTTGTGAGAGGGGGGGCTTGCTAATTAGACCCACGCCTCGCTTTGTTCAAAGACGGCACTGGTGCCGGATCCACAAAATCGGTTGTGCGAGTAGTCCTGCCGTAAGCATAATACGATCCGAGAGTATAGGGTTTGGCGCTGAACGGCCGAGAGTCGTAGCTCTGTATATAATATACACGCGAAGACAATGACGCCTCGAGAGCAATGCGCGCGGTTGATCATAAAATTGATGGCTCGGGGGAGGTTGCCGCCATGGCTATATATTTATTGAGACCCTCCACCCCTCCCCCGTCCCATTCACGAGACCGCATGATCTGTTTATAGCAGCTTCAAGCGCCGGCGCTATATATTAGATACACTCGAAGGGAGGAGAGGAACGTACGAAAGGAGCCGGCTGCTGCTGCTCTGTAGGTATATGGTATAAATGCTCACCCGAGTGTGTTTGTATTACTGATTGCCCCCGGCAGTCTGCCCGTTATTTAGACTCCAAATATTATTAAGCCAATTGAAATGGAGCGGAGGCTCCCCCGGTGATGCTGTTGTTCCACGGCAAGTTGAGCGTGGCCGCGCGAAACGATTCTCTCATCCCATTCCCTCTCTCTGCTCTGGCTGTGCTGTTTAGAACTTCTAATACAAATATACTGATACGTGCGAATGCAAATCTGTTTCTACGTGTATTACGATAGCATTTTTCGGGCGAGGAGTCCCACGGAGGGGTCGCTTACATCTTACAACCCAGCAAATTGGTGTAACCAGGTGTAACAAGATTAGTTATAGTTTGTGCAACAATTTTCGAGCCAAATACGAGGGTGGTCCGTTGCTTGTATCAAAGAGCAATGAAGGTATGTACGATAGCATGTACCTAAATAAAATATCTCAAAAAGTTCACGTGCAATGAGGCTTAAATTTGTTTGTATACCCCGACTCGATGGTTCCGGAAAACTTCATCGAGAGCGATGACATTGCTTGCCCAGAATTTTGAAAAAAAATTACTTGGTTTAGCTTTTCTCTTGTTGACATCTTAGTTTTACGTACAGTCGAAAAAACTTGTTTTCATCCAACGATAGCAAATTATTTGAAAGTATTAAAATTGTTTTTAAAAACCCACTTTTCTGCTGGTATATTAACCCCTCGGACCATCCTATACGGTACGGTCGAGAAAATCTTGGAAAATTACGATATTTTTTGATGGAATAAATACATTGTACAGTGTCATGCATAAGTTTAGTCCAACATAACTTCACTCGTTCGCATCAAATTCCCTCGTTCCCCCCCCCCCCCCTCTATCGTCGTCATATCCATCCGTCGAAGGCAATAAATTCGTCCATCATTCGTACCGCAATTAGGGGGATCGCAAGAATAAAAGCAACCCGTGAAACGTTTGGCTATCTCCCAAGAGCGATCAACCCTTTCGACGTAATAATCGATGGACTCGCAAGGATCGCGCCAGTCACGTGGCGCGATTCGCACCAGTTACACCGCGGATAGGGGTACAGCTTAGGACAGAGAGAGGACGCAGTTGTCACATTAGACGGGCACTACATGCCCAAGAGGAGGAGGAGGAGGAGGACGCACAAAACTCATTTCACTCGCGGGAGCGGAGTATAGGAAACGACGGAGGCGGAGCGCGCGCGCGCCCGGCCATCAAATCCGCCCCCCCCCCCTTTCTCCTCCTCGCTTCCGCGGTAGGCCAGCCTCGCAATCCCGTACGACCACAGGTACGCACATCCGCCTTTTCCCCTCTCCATCCATGTACAACGGGTCGCAGCGTCGGGGTTAGTCCCTTTCAATGCGCTCCGTGTCATGAATAACCGCTCACGGACACCCCCGAGCCGCCGCGGAGCGACGGCAGCAGCCACCCACCGCGCGAACGCGGAGAACGAGCACAGCGGCGTCCGCGGGCCGCGACCATAAATCTGCGAGCTCTCTGGCGGTGAACTGCTGGCGCGAACGGCCCCCCCCCCCCGCCCCTCCTGTTGGGAGTGCCCCGACTCCGCGGACCGCTGCAAACGGTGCGCGGGGAGCGAGAGCCGCGCGCGCGATGATGATTGGGGGGGGGGGGGGGCTTTGAAATTCGGGCAGCGAGAGCGTCCGTTCTTTCTCGACCCGTACTACTGAATGGCCGTACCGTCCGTGTGTGCATAGACTACTTTTGTACTGTACGGGCCCTGGGGATGTATACGATGCTGTATACAGGCTGCATGCACCGCGGGAAAGGGGAGAAACTGGGAGGTGTATTACCGACCGGTTGAGCGATTAACCCATCCCCTCTCCCTGGCAACCGCACTCACTTTCCGAAAACACTCGTCCTCTGTTGATTGGCTCGAGGGCCAAGGGTCGATGATGATGCTTTCCTGCGCTTTCGAGGTTGGCCGCGTGCGGTGCGATTCCACACAGTGCGGCAGTTTTGGAGGAACCGTTGACCCAGTAACGCAAGCTGTCCTATGCATGTATGTACACCGAGCGGGTCGTACTCGTACGCCTATAATGTTTTGTGTGTACACGCATATATAATATATATATCGGTTTCGCCGAATTTCGTTTCTGAATTGGGTCGCCGTCCAAAGTGCGCGTCAAGATAATGCTTTTATGAATATTAATGTAATGCTACTCGCGTTTATATAATATACATCTGTATCGTCGGCAAAGTCTTCGTATTGCATACGTATAACTCTTGTCACTATCATAATATGCGAGCCAGCCGACTCGAGAGAGAAATTCATCACTCCCCGCGAGCGATGGTATTTCACGGGGTATTCCGTTATTCGAACGTGCCCACTCGTTGTATTTCCTCGTACCTAATAGTCGTGTATACATAATGTATACGGATATATACGGATATATCATTGTACGTACAATATTAATGAAAACGTTGACCGTCCGACCTTTGGCGCATAACATCTTTCAAGATGATCAATGATACAAGCAGTCATGGCAGCCCCAAACGTCCGATTAAACCGCGGATTGGCCCGCATGGCCATCACTATCAGAGGACATTCGAATGGTAATGTAACGATGATGAAACTCTCCTCTGCCATCAGACGGGGCACGACGGCATCTATACTCTCCGAACAAAATTCCACGCTCACCCGGCGGCGGGGGGCGGGGGGGGGGGGGGGGGGGGGGGGGGGGGGGGGGGGGGGGGGGGGGGGGGGGGCCGCCCGCGCACGTATTATGTTCATCGGACGCTGACGAAGCGAGCCAAGAAACGAGAGAAATCGCGCGTGGCGGGAGCAGCGGTTGCGCTGAACACAGTGCAGTCGACAGTTCCGAGATGTTCTCCTATACACTATACGCGCCGTCGTCGTCCGTGCGGCTAATCTCGTATTACGGCCGAATATATGCATATTCAGGAGAGCGGAGCGTGCGGGCTTGCGATATACCGTGGCAGATAGCCCCCACCCCCGCGTGACGGACTGCCGGACGTCCGGTCTGTTACCTACCAGCTCTT
>JAPYYV010031449.1:0-10601 GCA_030522625.1 Copidosoma aretas | reverse complement strand
ATAGATCTTCAGCCCAGCCGCGCCGATAGTTGCAGGGCTGATAGCGACTTCTCTGGATGAACTGGCCCAGGTGTTGGCCCCCCCGGAAGAGACTCGCCGCCGCCCCATTCACCAGGACAATGAGCTTCTGGCTTCCCTGACGGGAATCGGCTTAGCGCCTACTGCCAGCGGGAACCCACCGACCCGGCGTCGCGGTCGGAGCGTGCTGACGACCTCCCCAAGGTGGGATTGCCCTCCAGGTCCAGGCATCATCAGGAGGAACTGCAGTCAGTCCGCTAAGAATCATGAGAATGTGTTTTCGGCGCCACGGATACTTTCCCACCGAAAAAGTCCGAGAATCGAAATTCCCGAAAATTTCTCGACGAGAATCGAACCCGTTTTGTCTCAAGAGTCTGTCAAAGGCTAGGATGCTAGCTCGCTAACTTCTAATCCATCGAGGATCCATATAGATCGAGCTAGTAGAGCCTACAAATATGTATTAATGAACACAAAAGAGCATTTTATAATAAATTGGATACTTCAAATCATGCTTTCCATCTTTAGAATGCAGTTGTAAATTTAAAGTTGACTTTACAGTCCTACATAGCGCTTCCAAAGGAAAATTACTCGACGTATTTGAATCAATGGAAGTAAATAAACTTAACAACTAAATATATTTGAATGATTCTTCTTTATTAAATTTGATATGATATATTCATTTACATTCCACATGTATATTGGATATTATCTGTGACTATGTATACACTTCGTATGTATGTATCTAATTAGAATTGTTATGAGCCCAAATGCGTTCAGTTTGTAACCTCTACGATTTAGAAAGGTGCAGTGTACCGAAACAGCTGTTACGTTTCCATAATAAAGTGTAAATATTTAAAATTAAACTCGTCTCTTATATGATTAATAATCTTACATGAATATTTATCAAGTAAAGACCGAATCTAGTGATTTTATATTGACTGATCAGCCAATGCTTACTTGAGATAACCAGATAATTTTAAAACAATTCAAACCACTGACTAATTAGCATCACCACAAGCGCAGTGTAGAGGTTCATATTAGGTACAGGTAGTAGATCTTATAACAAATGATATGACGTATCGATGATAATTAGTCGATGGTTAATATTGTTTCAAACCTATTTGGTTATCTAAGGTAAGCATAGGCTGATCACTTAGTACATAAGATCACTAGCTGAATCCATTAATTAATGCATTGAATCCCGGTATCTTCGAGAACGAAATCACAATAGAAAATAAATTTTTGTCCCTTTAATTACATAATACATTTTGTAAAAACATTGTGCATTGAGATACGTGGAAGAAACAAACTAATAGAATAATGTTACAAAAAACATTCAAAAAAAAAAATTCGCGTAACCAACAAATCGACAACAAAGGTGAGCAACAATAGGACGCGTGAGGTTCTTACAGCCGACTCAATTCAGAGGACTATGGACCGAGAGAGGCGAGCGCTTCTCTTGATCAAATCATACCCTCGGGTGTGCAGAGAGAGAGGGAGAGAAGGCACACGTAAAATAGAGCGCAACGCAGAGAGATAGGAAGGGAAGGGTCTGGCTGCCGCGACTCTTGTAAACAGCGCGAGTAAACATAATATGACGAACGCCCCTTCCCGAGTATCAGAGAGAGATGCCGACCCTCTGCTTTGCACGCGGCTGCTTTCAATTCTGAGTTATAATGCGCTTCAATGCTGACTGACGCTGTTTAATGCTGCCGCTGCTGCTTCTGCTGTCGCTTTTCAATGCTGCTGCTACACTGCGGTAGGTTGATAGATGGGTTGGTTTCTGTGCTGATCCATACGTGGAGTGTGGTTGTTGACTCGGTGATTGTTGCTAACAATGATAACTGTTGGATTACGGGAATTTTATGAACGCTAGTACGATGTACAAGTTACATTTTTTTTTTATATTGCTCATAAGCATCAGCTCAAAGCTCGAATAACTCAATGACGTTACAACTTTTTCAAAAATAAGGAAAACGTTTCCATAAGCGGCAATGCTTTGTCCGTATTATTATTTGATTCCAATCTGACGAGTCTCCGAATAAAACAAAAGGGAACATTGTCAAGCGGTTGAGCAATTTACGCTTAAAACTGGTGTTCAGTAGCGAAAAAACATATCATACAGAGTTCTTGTACAAATTACTATTTCTTGTGGTGCAATGTAATTTTTTTGTTAGTGAAAAGTAAGATTAATACATGAACGAATAGTGCTGGTATTGTTTATTCATTAAACTGGAGACTTTATGAAGTTCATTTTAATTCAAGTTCTAGTGTATTTTGGGGTGAAAAACAGAATTTGGCATCGAATGATACTTACGAATCACTGAACAATGACTTTCTTCAGGAATATTTCTACTTGTAGTATCACACGAAGACTATAAAATGTACAATCATAATTCTCAAACAGCCAAAACCATCAATTACCGTAGGGAACATCAAAAAGTAAAACCTTCCCATCAGAAAAACGACTCCCAATAACCCCCGGACCCACCCCCACCCCCTTCGCTGGAAATAAGTAACACCATAAAAAAACGAACGCGAAAGTACGGGAGCGAGGATTCCAAGGAACAGAGAAGGGAGCAGAACACGGATTACAAGGAACGTACAGCAGCACAGCCGAGCATTACCGGCCTATTACAAGGCGATGCCCCGAAACTAATAATAACAAACGATCCGGTAACCCCTGAGGTCTCACGCAGAGAGAGAGAGCGAGCACCTACGCAAGGCAGCCCGCGTAATTCGTACAAATGATACGGCCCTTGCGCGCCTCGTGTCTTGTCTCCCGCGCGAGGGATTGCGCCTATATCGGCGCGGCATCGGGAAATTAGATATCCCCCTCCTCCCTCGCTCGGGGCCCCTTGTTTTATCCCACCATCCTTCCCGGCTCCTCCGCCCGAAAGTTCTTGGCTCGCTCTCGGCTCGGCGCCTGCGAGCGCTCGATCGTCCGGCTTCGACAAATTCGGTTAGTCCGGTGAAAAATGAAACCCGGCTGCCTCCCAGCGATGCCGCTGCGGCCTCCCCGGACTCGCTCGGGTATATAGTAGCGGTGGGGCCGTTGAGTCGGACGAAAGTTTTTTCGACTTGGTGTGTGGAATGGGAAGGGGTGTGCGGTGTGGGTGTCTGCGTGTGTACGCGGTTCGCATGAGTTCTAATAGGGAGATCTTTTTGGAAGTTAAAATTGAATCGACGATTAATTGTTTTCATTTTCGAATTAAAAAAAAAACCTCTCAGACGCCGTGAGTTGACGAAAGTGACCGTACGCTTGGTAACAAGTGCACCCGTCGGAACGTTTTTTGAGATAAAAGTGGTTAATCCAAAATTCGATCCGGAACATAAATATTTTTAAATATTACCAATTAACATTAAATTGCCTTACATTCGCACAGTTGAAATTTTATGAAAATTTACAGCACTGTTATAAAGATGAAAAGCTTCAAAGTTGTACTGTTCAACATGGTGGAGCATATGCAAGTAGAGAAGATAGCATTAACTAAAAAAAGAATACAAAATTCTATAAAACCAATCTCAATATATGACGATTCAAACGTATATTCCAATTTATTAGGGTATTAATAGTGTTAAAGCAAATTGTGATCTTCATTTTTTTTTAAATTGTATGCATTTTAGCCATTTTTTTCATATTGTACGTGGTTATTCAGAAATATTTCGATTTGCCTAATACAATTAAATGATAGTTTTTAACTACCTTCGAATTTCTGTCATATCATTTGCCACCAAGATTCTTATAACTTAAATACCTATAAATTATTGAAACAATTATTCTAACTCATATATGTGATACTAGGTGCACATCAATGATTATAGCCAAGAGTTGAGATTCAAAAATCCCCCGAACGCAGGCTGTGCCATCAAAAGCTCGAAAATGCAAAAGTCGAGAGCCAGCGTCTCCGGCATATTGCCAGAGCTCCAAAGAGCTTTTCCTCGAAGCTCTTCCGCGAAAGAGAACTCACGTACAAGCTTTTCCTCACGTACACGCACACACATACCAAAGCGCACTCTGGCCTCTTTCGAGATGTTTGCTGACTCCTCGACTGCTGCAGCTACCTTGCAACGAGGAACAAAGGAAGGAAGTCAGACAAAGAGAAGACGAGGGTGGTGGGAGGTATGCGAAAGCCGAGGTGTCGACGACGGTCTCCGGGTGCAGCAGTTGGTGGGTAATGAGTGGGCACGGGCTTGGTCTTGTTGTTACCACGCAAGATGGCCGCTGCATCGCCACCTTGCCCCCCCCCCCTCGTCCCTCCCACCCTCGGCCATTTAGAGCCCCCCGCCCCTTACCCTGCACGAACGTTATGCGACCTTAATTTTGACGACACTGAGTTTCCGCAGCAACTGCTGCTGGAGTAGGTAGTCTACGACCCACCTGCTCTTCGGTCTCGTCTCTTTTTTCCATTTCTCTCTGTGCTCTCTCGTCTTTTGCATTTTTTAGACAGCTTTCCTCCATGTCTTTCTCTGACTTGTTCTTTCTTTTTCTACATTTTTCGAGATGGATACTATATACTTACCAAGATTTTTGATATCGTCTAAACTAAAGGTGACTTTAAAACTTCAATAAACAATTGTTTTAGGATGGAATCGAGCAATTTCAAACTACTGTTGGAAATATTATTCGGCCCTAAGTGACGGAGTTAAATTCTGTATAGTAACTGTAGGCACCATAGAGATGTGCATGGAGCAACAATGCCCGTAGGTGACCAGTACAATCCATATGTTGGACCATACTAAATGTTCTGATGCAGATAACTGAGTATTATAATATCCCAATAGTTGATTAGTACACACATGTTTTGCAAGACTTTTGCTTCGATCGTGGTGTAAATGATGTTCAAAAGACTAAGCACTCTCATGAAGTTGCAGGAAAATGACCCCCAGACCTCCCCCCCCCCTTTCCCTCCCGAGCACTCAAAACACGAAAAAGGGTCATTAAGCATGAAAAGGTCTCTGCCATCTTTTCCAAAGCTCAGAGGCCCCCATAACACACACATACACACCATCTCTTAACCCAGGCACAAGGGGGGGGGGGGGGGCGGCTCTAAATAACATAAAAGCTCCGACTCTCGCCTTATTTTCCTCAACCCCATACACGACCAACATCCCTCACTCCTCCCTTTGAGAGCGAACATTTCCACGCACGCGAGCCCCCTTGGTCAAGAAGATCCTCCGGAGATCCTCGAAAAAGGGAAAAGCCCCCATTCCCACATGGGCCGAACTCTTTTCCCGAGCGGCGAAAAGAGCTTCTCCGGCTGGCCGGCGGCACACTCCTCCTCGCCTACCCCCCCCCTCCCCCCGCGCCGCGGGGCGGGCGGGGGGCGGGGGGGGGGGGGGGGGGGGGGGGGAAGGGAGGTTGGCGTCGCGAGAATCGTCGTCCTGCTAAGCCCGCTCGGGCCCCTTATTATCTAAAGTGCTCGCGTAGACGGGGTGCAGGGTCGTAAAAAGAGGCGAAAGAGTCGAGAGAAGGAGAAGGGGGGACTGGATGGAGGGTGGAGAGTCTCGCCGGAATCCTGGAAAGGAGCTGGGCTGCTGGTACGCATTAGCCGCAACTGGACACCCGCGCTTTTGTCTTTCCACTTTCTCTGGTACGCGGGGGGTCCGGAGGGGTGTGGGTATATATGTGTAGTTAGGGGCTTAAGCGCGTGTTTGGTTGCTAATGAGGGATGTCTCGCGAGTTTAAAATAATGGGGTGGTCCTTTTTTAGTTGGACGTTCAAGAATCCATTGTACGTTGAAATCTCAATAATGTTCAAGCATAACTCATTCTACTATCTAATCTTATAGCTAGGTTGTTCGTGAAATCTACATGGAGATGTAGCGAGAACTTTGAAAAAAGTGGAGATGTTATTTGAAACTTTAACATGAACTCTATCGAAAACTATATGTGTGTGAGTTACACATCGTCGGCTCAACGCAACAAAGCTCCTTTTCAAAGCATGGAGGCAATGAGGTTTAACATTTCAGATTCCGAAACAAAAAGGTTACTGTTCCAAAATCAGCGCAAGAAGGAAACTTTTCAGTTTTTAAGGCTAGAAGGTTTCTTTCTAAAATGCTTCTTGTTGCAACATTTGTACTTTTTTGAAGATGCGCCTTACGTGTAATAAAATGATATATCTACTCTCTTATCGATTTATGTAATTTTTTTTTTGTACATCTCGTCGGTACAAAGGAAGAAGGGGGCTGTCTTGAAAACGCTACTTAACAGAGGGCTATCTTTGAAAGTGACTAAAAAGGGACTCAAGAAAAATTTGCGAAAAAGGGGTGTCTCTCTGTTTCGCAAAAAAGGGGGCTATCTCACGTAATTTGTAGAGATAGCCCTCTTTTTTTCACTGCGATAGACTCCTTTTTTGCGAAACAGAGAAACCCCTTTTTAGCAGATTTCTCTTGAGCCCCTTTTTCGTCACTTTCTAAAGATAGCACTATTTTTAGTTGCGTTTTCGAGATATCCCCCTTCTTCCTCCATACCGACCATCTGTTGATGCATTTGTTGAAAAGTCGATATTTATAAAAACTTACAAAATATGGTTTATCCTCAAATTGTATTTTAAATGTAGGATTATCATAAATGTTAAATGCGCTTGACCTTATTTGTTGCTGCTTGGTCGCTGAGTAAAGTTTACAAAATAGGGTACTTGATAAAATGAAAGTTGTTACTAAATAAAATTTAAATATTCATTAATATTGTTATGGTAACCAAACAAAATAAATAAAATTTATTCACGTTCAACTGTTTTGAATACACGAGTTTTTACATCAAGTATAGCTTTTTTTATCTTTTTGTAAATATAAGAGTTGCTTTGTCATCGTGATTATTATCATACAATATATTATGATCGGTGTAGCAAACTAAAAATATATAGAAACAAAAATCGTTTTAAAGAGTAACCTTTTTGTCTCGAAATCTGAGGAGTAACCAACTAACCATTTTGTCTTGAAATCTAAAAGTAAGAAACTTCATTGCATTGAGCCGCCGGCAAATCATTGAGGTGAAAAAATTTCCTTGTAATTCCATACAGACTTTCACATGGATATAATATAAATTCCACATAGAAATTGACGTTGAAATCTGTAGCCGACTGTGCATAGGTAGTTTCGAAGACATAGCGCAAATCTTAAGTCTATAAAGGTCATGTTATTATTCCAAGCAGAATAATTTTGAGTAAATATGCATTAATTAGAGTCCACTGAATGAATATTGTATTTTCATTTATATGAACGGAACAATAGAACTGGAATAAACCAAGAACCACCAATCAATCTCAGCTGCCCGGAAAATGGAACAAAGAAAATTCGTTTCGCAAACACAAACGAAAGCTGTCCATCTGCTGCGGAAAGGCTGTCTATGATTTTCCGCAGTACACGCTCGAAACCAAAAGAGAAAGGAAGCAACAAAACAATAACAGCAACAAAAAAACAACCGATATAACCGCTTTGACGATGTCGTATGCGAATGGATAAAGAGGACGAGGACGACAGGTTTGGTTCTTTTGTCGAGCGCGTGTCGACTTTGACGAGGAAACTGATGGAACTTGGGTGGTGCAACGCAAAAAGAGAAAGAGAGGGAGATGGAAGCTCGACGGCTCTGGCTATGGATTCCGGCTAACCGGCAATACCCCAGTATAGGTACATGTAGATTGGTCGGAGTTTTGGCGGGGCCAGTTTTAATGGATCGTCGTATTGGTGGGAGTCAATACGCTGGTCTCTCGATTGCACCTTTGTTGTTTTTGTGAGGGAAGAAAAGGGGTGATGGTACATGACGTTTTAAAAAGAACAAAAACATTTCCCTATTTCCGTAATAGTCGTGGGCAAAGCCTCTCAAGAAATAATGTATAGCAATATGTTTGAATGTAAATCGACATGTCTAATAAAGTTGGTGTGCCATTTCATTCTATTCATAAACAGTTTTTTTGAATGATTCCCATCGTTGTGTCACATTAACAGATAAATAGTACATTTAAGTGTTTATGCCATCTAAGTACTTAATTAAAACTAAAACAATAACGTTAGTTAGAACTTTTTCCTGGCCATTCTGAAGGTAGTGCATCACCTCTAGCTGCTGTCAACCTGTTACATCCCACAGTAATTTAATAATTTTTCAATTTATCATTGTTAATTATCGTCAGTTGTCACTTAAATGACCTGAAAAATCTTTAAATTACAAAACTGACAGAGAAAATCGAATGATTTTAACGAAATGCACAAAGATATGATCAATTTCATCATTATACAGATACTCTAAAAGTATTGGACATTATTTTAAAATTGAGATATCTATAAAACGGCACGTGACATGTTTTTTTTTGCTGTGTATTTCGTCGTTATATTTCTTGTATTAAAATCGTTTTTGTCACAATCATATGAAAATCTTTTCAGTTATTAACGAAAGCAGCTATGTCCAAATCGCTTGCTCACAAGATGCTGCATTAAAACATGCGAGTTTAAAGCTTAATATCTCGAAAACAATTCGCCGAATCTTTACAGAACTTCAATAACTAATGTGCAGCAGTCTGCATGACTTATATCTTAAGTTTTAACCTTTTTGTAAGAAAATAATGTTTATCCTCCACAGTTTTCCCTCAGACCTTAACCGGTATACAATCTTCTCTACTTTCATATGGTACAATCCTTGCATTTGTGATGTTAAATTGTATGTGAAATTAATTTAGAAAGAAGTATGGAACACCTTACTTAGTCGTCCATCTGGCATTCGTTTTTCTCTTGCACGCCATGCACAACTTTCATGTAATTTTCACACAGAACACTGTTTGAGCATGTTCAGTTATTATGACTAAATTCATAACTCGTGTTACTGCTCGTTGCAGTCTATAATATTACAATACAATAAAAACTATCACGACTTATTTCTAATACAGTACTTAATTAGAAACACGAGCAATTTTTAGGAATGTTGATGTGTTTGTTTTGTGCATCAATATGACTCATCTCGCAAATAATGCCCTGGTATACTTTGATGTATAGAGTGCGTTACGGACAAGATAAAAAAATATATTTAAATGATATAATCATATAGGATTCTTTTGATGTTCACCATGTTCCTTGTGGTTGTATGAAATGTTAAGGAATCATAAGTGCCAATTGTTGACAAAGAAATTTATGTATGTTAATGTCTATTTACCAAAAAAAGGCAGATCACACATGGACATATGGATTCTGTATAGTTGAGCCAATTTTTAGTTATAAAAGTGTTTTCTCCATCTTAGACACACGCAATTAATTGCATTGATTTCATTTCGACTTAAAAATTAAACTAAAATGTTATGAATAGCTGTGTCTAAAAGTGTACGGGACAAAAAAATCTGGCCAGATTTCTTGTCTTGTCTCGCATTTCAAAATACTTAAAATACGTAAAAGATCCTATGTCAGAGAGAATTCACATTTATTGCTTTCACAGCTTAACAAAAATCGAAAAAAAATTTATTTAGACCTGACTATGTTTATCTTACGTTTTTGGGATCGCTGCATCCGAATCCAAAGTTTGTTTGATCCCATCAGGTAAGGTTTTTTATAACCTTAAAAAAAATAGGCTCAAAAAGATAGTGATACCTTATAAATTTAACCCCTTGTTTCTTTAACGCAAAAACCCACAACCAGTTAATTCCGAAATCTCTTGACCCAATAACACCAAAACCCCATAACACCTTTACCCCTTTATAACTCCTTAACTACTGGTCCTCATAACCTCAAACCCCGGAAAGATGAAAAAATGCTTTTTAACCAGACCATTTTCAACTTATGTGATTATAATTACAGCTGTGTGAAAATATAATTTTAACATTTAAAACTACATATTTGATGAGTAAACAATAAATACTTTCAAATTCAATGAGGTCACTGAATTCGAACCCGAGGCCTGTTCAACTCCATCATGTCAGAATTTTTATAACCGCAGAAAATAGGCCAAAACATGTAGTAATTCCTAAAAACTTTAATCTATTTATTCGTCGACACATAATAAACAATACCCACTTCATCAACAAACCCCTTGACCTAGGAACCTTTAATTCCAAAAACGCCTACATCTCCTAATCCTGTAATCCCTTCACTACCTAACCCCATGATATCACACCCTGGAAAAATCCATAAATACTTTTTTAATAAGACAATTGTTGTCTCATGTTTTTGGGTCAGCGAATGCGACTTTAAAGGACGTTTATTTACATTACATAAGGTTTTTTTATACCCTTAAAAAATGGCCCACAAACCTTTTTGTTTAATAACCCCTTCACCACACAGTGCTGTTCAAAACTAACTTACGAGTATCTGGAAGTACCTTGGATTGCAAACACGCGAGTAGTTGTACTCAAATAACCTATGTAGTTTAGTTACAGATTAAACAGTCCTATAACTCGCATTCAGCGACCTCAAAAACATAAGACAAATATGGTGTAGTAATACAAATATTTTTATCGGTCTTACAGTCAAATTAATGAATTAATAAATGTTAAAATTAATGAAAATCAGATTGCCCTTGTTTAAAATCACCCCCGTAGAATCTAAAAACAAAAACCGAAATTAACTCCGCGAGACCTAAAACAATTATAAAAAGTTAGCAAA
>JAPYYV010031444.1:17756-28772 GCA_030522625.1 Copidosoma aretas | reverse complement strand
GTAGTTAACGAAACAAAAATTTCATCGGATTTGTTGGTTTTCGAGTTTCTTTTAGTTGTAACTTTTTACCCTGACCATCTTTTTGGACGAATAAAAAAAGAAATTGTAGCTCTGTCCGAGCATTTTGTTTTTTGTTTTTAAACGACCCTCTGCGACCTTTTGAATCAAAGTTTGTAAGGGTCAAAAGTTACAGTCAAAAGAAGCTAAAAGATTAACAAATTTTAGTCATTTTAACTTATCTCCCGAGTTTGAAATGATGATAACTTTTGATAGAAACCATCTTTTTGAACGCTAAAAAAAAATAATTGTAGCTCTTTTCAAGCACTTTATTTTTTTTTAGCGTCTCTCTACGACCTTTCCAAGCAAAGTTATGAGCGAAACAGTAAAAAAATGAGAAATATTTGTTTATAATTTCAACGAAACGGATAATTTTGAAAAATGAACAAAAAAGAAGAGAGACCTGAGATTCGAGTCGCTTCTTCAAAGGTATTTTCTTATTGTACAGGACCTCTGGAAGGAGAAACGCTTTATCCAAGAGGTGCGGATCGAAAATTAAAAAAGTTAAGGGGACAACTGAAGCATTTTCCGGCTTTTCACGGTCGCGAAAAATGTTCATTCGCGCAAAATAGTACACACATGTTCCTTCTACTTCACTTTACTTTTTCAGCCAAGTATGGGATTCCAATTCGATTGCCCTGATCTTACAGATGCGATAAAACATTAAAATGCGATTTACTCGAAATCACCGAGAGTGGACTTACCCCCTTTTACCGGGAAGCCACAGATATATATCTCCATTTTTCTCTCTTTGTTCCTCCCTCCCTCGAACTTACCGTTTGTTTTACACATCAAGTGTACGTATTGTATACAGAGGAGAGGCAGCGATTATGGATGCTTCGTCTGTTTTTTATTTTTTGAAATTAAAGTCTCACTGTTAAGTACAGTGCGATCGCACTCAAATACTTGGGTTTTTTTGTTTCCGATACTCCTCTCTCAAATCAAATCAATCTACGGTTGCATTGGTAAATTGACTCCTCACAAACATAATAACATACGACCAATTGATACATTGAACAGCAACCTTCCATGATATTACTTGATCCTCCAGGATTATAGTACAACGGGGTAATGCTGAAGCTTGATGCCACGCGTGATTAGCTAATTGTGATAAGCCAAATTCTGCAAGTGCTCGTACCGCTATAATTATCTCAAACCAAAGCCGTCGAACGGCTCTCGGTCATCTTGCTGTCTCGATCCCTACTCCTATACTGCTATTGCACGAAGAAAATCCCCGTCATAAAACTCAGCGAAAACCTCCGCGCGCAATGTGACCGGAATATAACCAGCCAGACGGATGTAGTAGTAGTAGTAGTAGTAGTAGTAGTAGTAGTAGTAGTATCCCTCATCGTTAGTTATACTTATCAACGATGCAGGAGCAGACGGAAGGAGAGATGGACGACGTGGTATGGTCCGAGCGAGGATTTCACCAGTCAAAAATGATGGCATCACCAACCGGTATGCCCCTATCAGCCAAACGGTGACAGAGTTCGAGACATTTCTGTGAAAACTCCATGAAAAAATCTCGTGCCCTCGTCACCCACTGGCTGTTTTTGTCCTCATATCTGTGTATCAACTCGAGCCTATATAAGTATGAATCAAGGGATATAGTGAGTATATATGCACGCAGTTTTCACGGCTTGGCGCGTCGGGCGGACAAGATTTATGGTCGGCGATGGGGACGGAAGCGACAGCGATGCTCCCAACTCCGTCGTATAAATCAGGAAGGAGGCTTCGACACCTATACTCTATCTCTGGAAAGTGGGTCAACGGCCAGGGCGTAGTAGTATAGTCCCCGCAGTCGTCTTCCGTTGAAATTCGAGCGAATGATGCAGCGGAACAAAAGCGGCCGCGCCCCTCTTTTATTTCCCGTTCTCTCTCTACATCTCGTGGGACTGTCTACGTGTGCTTCAGACACGTGTGCACGTATAAGGTATGGACGAATGACTCGTGATTGGAGTGACGCAGCCAGCAGGGAATACTCTGTATAAGACTACGACGACCCGCGGGACAGCTGAGGGCACTGGCTAGGACGGGAGCGGTGAAATTTTCCGGCGTCGTTGCTCGATCCGGACCATCGTCGTCGACTCGTACCTTACACATAGATACTATTTTTGTGTGTACACGTGCATGCGTCCATCGTCTATACGTCGTGTACCACTGGGCGCAGCCAAGAGAGCAAATACCCAGTGCAAAAGCACTAGGGCTACCCTCCCCCCCCCAGCTCCAACAAACTCTTTACGCCCCGATGCACCGATTTAGCAGAGGCTGTCGGGTACAACGTTCGGTCTGAGGATGAAGGCTCTCACTGCAGGCGCTGTCCCCGAGGAGTACTGATGTGCGCTAATCGCGATGCGGCAAGTGAAATCGGAAACGATCCGTACAGCACTGTACAGTCATAGTAGATTATACCCTCTTGATGTGATCGCGCAGCTTCTATTCGAAGTAGTTTGGATAGTACACGCTTAGAAGCCCCTGATAACGTTGTCCAATAATACATGCCATCATAATAATTCGAATTCATTATACCCGCACGTTACACAGGTCAGAAGTGCGTCAATACGATCGTTCATTATCATCAAAAATAAAAGTTATTCATCTTTAAAGAAAACAATAATTTCTGTAGTGCATTTTTTACCAAAATTCTTCAGCGAGACTCGAAACGATTTTAAAAAATATTTCGATTGCATTAAAATATATTGTGTTCAGTCGCTAACATTTTCGATTGACATTTCAAGACAAACTGTTGATGGACGCATAACTTGGAGACTTATACAGAGTACATAGTTTTCACATAAACTATACTTATTATATTGCATTCTGCGATTGATCTTATTATTTTCTTTGGTGACTGATACATCTATAGTATTAGGCGTACCTTGGATGAAAAAACTCAACTTATACCTAATCAGTTTAATAGATTAATCCGTTTCTTTATTCTTTATTGACCTGAATATATTCACATTAGAGTAAAAAAGGCTTTAGCGGTTAAAATCGCGCGATGTGCGAAAAGGCGTAGTATTAGTCCTTTGCATAATTCAGGTCAATGTTGTTTACCTAACAAATATGATAATTGTTAACAATATAACCACGAATAAAGTCAAGAGATGAAGTTAAAGAAATCAAGCTCAAATATCGGAGAGGGCAATGATCATCTCGCAGAAAACTCTTCGGCACACTTTCAGAAGAAACATTGTTGCAAGCCTTTATCGGTGTTTCAATGACAACCCTTTTTTTTCCCCACACAGGAGAGGTAGTAGCGTCAGTAAGAAGCAATGAGTTACATAAAGTTGGCAAATAATCAGATAATGGTAGAAATTTACAGTTTCAAGAAAGAATAGAGGGAAAGGGGTGACGAAAATTAAAAGGGAAATCAGAGCTTCCTCGGTTCGTCCTGACATTGATATGAAGCTCGTTTGTTATATCACAATTAATTACGCGTAAAAATAAAAAAATATTCGATAACGAGCATTGAGTTAATAGTTAAACAACAACAACAACAACAAAAGAATAGATGATTGAAGACAACGTTATGTTGACTACCCTTCAAATGATTTTACATTTATTAAATAGTTGTTGTTTCATTCACATTTGTTAATAACGTAATTTTATTTTTTTTTATGTTGCAGGTAAGCTACAACTTCAAAAATAATCTCCTTTGAAAGCGTAGGATTTCCGTAAGTATAGAAACACGAAGCGTTACATTTATATTAAAATGAATGTTTTTATTATTTCTTATCAATTTTCCCAATGATGATAACGATGATACGACACATTTACGTACGTACTTGTGGTAGGATAAGCTATGCATGGCCCACTGACAATTGGATTTTTTCGATTGTAACTTGTTTTAGTCTAATTAGTTCTCGTGTGAATGTCTATTTTAATTTTTGTGGACCCCTTGTTTATCACCTCATGTATATTCGTGAACTATTTTACTTTTATGTATTGCACAAAATTGGTGATGTAACGAATCGCTTCATAAATTTTTTGTATTTGTTATTTTCATATATATCTTGAGCACGCCGAAAAGTATTTATTGCACTGAGTTGACTTTCAATTTGTATACGTTGGTTCCAAGTAAAGTCAATAATAATTAATCGCACTTGAAACCATTCTCCATTATTTTGAACAATTATTCCTACGCCTCGTTTTTCAAAAACGTTCGACCAAAGCGTCCATTGAAATTCCTCAGGCAATTTTTTTCAGTTTTCCCAGGACACTTTCTATTAAAGAAGAGTAACATTTATTCTGAGCAATAAAGCCTTCAGATATTATTAGCGAGAGGCTAGGGACTATAGGGGCAGTCGGTATATATGTGTATATATATATATATATATATATATATATAGATATGTGTATATACTCCACCTTTAGGTTAGACGAGCACTTTCCCAGAGCGTCATTACAGCGAGCGAGGGCATCTTTCTTAATTACAAACTCGCCTGACTAATTCGCCAGCTACTGCCTGTTACCGTCTTCTATAATTATTCCCTCTATACTTATTCATCAAACTCGCTTTCTCCCACTTGCACGACGACAATTAATTCTGACAAAGTATACAGTCCTATCGGAATTAGTGCCCCCCGCTAAATGTAAAACCAATTGTTTTCAAAGTCTATATATATATACGTTCATATCCATCCCTCCCTATTCTTCGCTCTCTCTTTCCCCTTGAATTGAATATTTTTTTACTTCTTACTCCTTTTTCCTCTGTCGTCTCTGCCCGTCAACAGGATAAGTATCGAGTAAACGAAGCTAGCCGGTTACGGTTCACATTACTAACTGCTATTGATTTTCGATCAACACGAATCGACTCGAAACTCGTGATTCACTTTTGAATCGATGAATTTGACTCGGGTGGTTTCGGCCCTTGTTTAGATTGAAACTATACATTATTTACATTCGATTTCTCTTCGAGATTTTTGAATCCGATCAAAATCGAGTGAATGTAGCTCCTTATGCGTTTCGGGGTTTGTTTTTCTTTTTTTTTTTTTTTTTTTGACACATCAAATAAACAACCAACAACAACTGGAGAAACTACACGACATTACAGTTCTCGTCTCAAATTAATTCACAGACGCACATGCAGTCCAACAGTATGCTAACAATAAGAGCTCGGCCTGCACCTTTTACATCTGTGTATACGCGCATTACGGCAAAATTAGTCTTCTCGGCGCTCGACCCGAATTCCGACAATATACAATCCGGCTATTTATGTTATACGTGAGAGGAGGAGGAGCACTATGGAGCTAATTGTAGCAGTGTCGCGTCCACACACATAAACGTGCCCGCGTTTATTTATGTATATTATGCAAATCCAGTCGCGTGAACGGGCATGCGTGCAATTATCGTTATTTCCCTCAATCCAAGGCAGAGGGAGCAACATCTTTTCGTGGGGTTAATCTTGCCACGCGCTTTAATTACGCGATTCTCCCTGCACTCCGGAACTATGCTGCCACTGTCGGTGGTACTACTACAACAACTATCACTGCTACTGCTACTTACGTACCATTATTATACCATATCCCGCCGTTGTCGTTGTAGCCGCCGCTTGCAGGAGCTTCCTTCGCTCCCCGTACGAGCGCGATTCTATCTGCTCTGTCGCCGTATAATTAGCTTTCTTGTGGTCGCTTTTTTCCTCCCTCCTTGCCTCTCGCAGCTCCTGATCTTTCTCCTCGATGTTTCTTTTTCCCATTCCCATTTTTATTGTACAGTTGCCGTTGTTGCTATACCGTTGTTGTTGTTGTTGTTGTGGTGGTGTCTCTTTTTCCCTTTTTTTTTTTCTCCTTTCCTCTTGCCCTTTTTTTTTGTCTCCTCTCCACTTTCCCCTCCCTCCCCTGTACGGAGTTGGGGGAAAACCGTGAAATGCGGCACGAGTGTTCGTTCGGAGCCCGTTGTTGCCGAAAGTAACATTGAGCCCGTTACCCAGGGATTTAAATTGCAGACTCGCCGCTCCTCCCCGTGCGGTAAGAGCATTGACCCAACTACTGGACCGTAACACTCGTACACGCGATTGGGGTTTCCTTTTTCCCTTGCACCTATTGTTACTTTGTCTTTTGTTTTTTTTTTTCCTCCTCTGTTCAACGGTATACACAGCTCCGTTCGGTTAGGTATCGGCGCTGCATTCATTCCTCCATGTACGTATACGCAACGGTATTCTCCTAGAGTGGGATGGGAAAACAAAATCGACGATCGCGGGATTTTACTGAATTTGTCGATTTCTGCACACTGCGATTTCGTGGGACAGAGTTCATGATTAGGGAAATCTCAGGCGTGCCGTAAACAATGTCCCCTAACGATCGCGGGGGACATTATCTGCAGCCGGGCGCAAAACTTGGGACGGAAAACTGGATGTGCGCCGTCCGTCCCTCTTTCGCCGGCCCGTTCGATTAATCAGCGGGGAGTTCGAGGGTCGGCGTCGGATCGAGGTCGCCCGCGCGCATCGAAATGCAAATAAACTAACGGCTCCTCGGAGATAGCGAAACGTTCCGAATAAATATTCATTCGCTCGCGCTTTTTTCGACGAATTTTTTACGTCGAGCGCCGTCCCCCGGAGGGCAGGCGGTGGCCCCGGGCTGCCTGGGAAAATTGCACGCTGCGGAGGACGTGCCGGCTCCCGTGAGAATACTATGAGTTGTGGCCCGGCGCGGCTTGGGCGGACTGACCGAAACACCGATTGGACATGCTTGTCATTGAATTCGTTATTATGACCGTTACTATTGCCATTATTATTAATATTTCAAGGCAACAAATGTGTCAGTCGAATGATTGATACGTACACCGTTGCCACGTGACAAAATTCAGGATTTTTTTGATGATAATTTTTAGAAATATGTGCAGGAAAAACATACAATTAATCAAATGTATAAGGTGCTGTAACACGACTTCGGTCTCAAACTATGTTATACGCCGGTAGATTTTTTCGGGCAAGAATCCGTACGTTACCATAAAAGTGCAATCTATTCAATTGCACGTATGAATGACTTTCGAGAGGCATTTCGCATACCCACGAATACAAAATATCCAGGCCGTGTGTTTCAAAAAATAAAACATAAAAAAACATATTCGTCTTTTCTTTTTTTTTTCACGAGGAACCTTTTCAGCCATTGAATCAGAATATGTGTTTGTCAAGTTCCATGAGTGTCTATTTCTATTTGTGAAAAAATAAATATCCAGCGCCTGCAATAGATAGCTTTGATAAATAAAAATAGTTAAATTAAGTTTCGCAGTAACAAGCGTCGTGTGACTTTAGTTGAAAAAAAATCTTTACGCAACATCGTATTTTATTTTACGGAAACCAAGCCTTTGATAATTTACTTCTTTGATTATATTGTGCACGAATTTGATCAAATAGAACTGCAGTGAGTTGAAGCTGGAATATTGGGAACAAACCGAACGCCTATAGGGTACGACGTATATTTTCGAAACGCTACAAATGAAATATAAATTTTGCAACTTCCACGTTCACACTTGAATTTTCCCCTCAACTTTGTCAATTTCAAAGTACATTAAATGAATGAAAGGGCCTGTTCGCCGGTGATTTTTTACTAATTATAATGAAATATTAATTATTCGTCGAACGGTGCAGAAATCATCGATGCATGAATTTCAAAATTTCAGATTGAACATTTAACTTTTGAACTTTTGAACTAAAGTAGCCCGAAAACGCCAGCAGTTACTCTCATTAAAGTGACACGAGAAAATGACTTGTTGGAAAGGCACCGAAAAATCCGAAAATGGGTTTTCGTTTTGATTTCGTTTGCTCGATCCTAGCAAAATAATTAAAACATTCTGAACGAATGTATTATGAATTTTCGAAAAAGTAAAAAAATATTGGCGGAAACGAAAGAAAAAAAAAGAATGGGAGGAAAATTGGAATCAATCGTTGGTTCATCCACCGCACAAACTTATACCACCACAATAAGATTGTTGGGTACATATTCTGATTTTAAAAGCATGTTCTATAATTGTTCATTCGGCTCATCATTTTTAGCATTCTCGCGTCTTTGGGACATTTTTTCAGAATAATCGACACCAATGGTGGCTAGAACTCGTGAATGTGCTCTTTGACGGTACACTAAAAGCAGCTTCTTGCGTCCATCACGTCATTACAGCGCCAATTTTAAATACTTTAAGAATGTTATAAAAATAAATATCATACCCCTAAAATAACCTTGTTTGCATATAAATAATAACAATATTTGGAGTTTAACACATTTTACCAACAAAAATTGTTCCAACTTGCTAAATATTTAAATTTACTTGGTACAAATAATATTACCTCTCAACTGACTCGACGCGACGCTAGAAGTTGCTTCTGAACGTTGGAAATCCGACAATGTCATCCCCATCTTGAAGCTGGAAGTTGCTTTCTGCATCCCGTTAAAATGTATGTTGTATAACCTGTCGTCGAAGGCATTGTTGAGCTTGAGTCAAGATGGCGTCTTGCCGTCTTCGTGTCTCCAACTACACTGACTGTCATACACTTGGCGCACTTCCTTTCGCGCAGAAAATGCGCGGTTTTTCCCAGTGCGATGATGCGCCGCTCAACTGCGTAGTAAGATCGCGCCTTCACGCCACGCATTACTCGATCATGCGTGATTTTGATATTTTCGCAGCTTATCTGTGCATGACAGTTAGTGTTGTTGTAGACGCAAAGACGGCAAGTCGCCACATTGACTCAAGCCCAACACTACACCAAACAACAGTGCCTTCGACGACAGGTAATACAAGATACATTTTGTCGGTATGCTGAAAGCAACTTCCAGCGTCAAGATGAATAGAAGTTCAACATTGTCGGACGTCCGGTCGCAGTTTCTAGCATCGCGTCCAGTCAGTTAGAAGGGTAATGCTGTTTGTACAAAGTAAATTTCAATTTAAAAGCAAGTTGGAAAAATTTACGTATGCAAAATGTGTTTAACTTTAAATAGTTTTATCATCCAAACGCAAACTATGAGGTGATTTTACGGGTATAGTGATTATTGTTATAGCATTCAACATTCATGCTGCAGTGTCGTTATGGACGTATAAAACTATAAGCTTCGTTCAGCGTCCCGTCAAAATGCACTATAAGTGAATCAATTTCGCGGTGCATTGACGGCCGCACTGCTCGAGTCTCGAACTTGCTCAAAACTTTTGACGGAGCGCTTCGCAGAGGACCTTATTAATTTCATCATCCAAGGCGGGAGGAAGGAAAAAAAGAAGAAAAGAAGGACTGTCTTGCTTGCTTCCTGAATTTGCGATGAGATTATCGGCGAATTTCGAAATATCGTCACCGATAACAAAAAGCGATATCGTTATTCGTAAGTGCTCCTCCAAGTTTAACCACTGCCATAAATAAAAAAGCTCAAAAACTTTAGGGTTCGAGGCGGTTCCAGCAGTAGCCCTGATGGTTTAGGGAATAAGTAAGTACGGCGAACGACAACGGCCAAAACGAAGCTTGGCCCGCACAGTCGTTCTCGATAAACCCAATAAACCCCACCTCCGTCCCTCCAATTACCGACTCGCTCTGTTTTCGTACGCTAAGGAAAAGGGCAGAAAATCTAATTATATTACAGAGTAGGTAAAAACTAGAATAATGTGCAAAGTGCAATTACTGCTATACTAGTCCAACACATCATCTAGATGCCCCAGAAACAATTTGAACCGTCAAATCTGACTGATGGTTCATTGTAATACTCGCTAGAGAAAGTTTCGTTCCTATCGACAGCCGAATACCCAACTGTCTAGGACCGTCAATTCCGCAATTGAAACGTACCAAAAATGCCTTCCTGTAAATGACTAATCTAACATTAGAGCGCTCCACGATAGAACAACCGCGTATAGGACTACTACATAATACATCGGCTTTAGCTGCGAGCACGTTGTTAATGAAGACGTCGGCGACAGAGCTGATTAGAGAGAGACGTCGGAATGCCCCGGGCCGCCGAGTAAGATGGAGGAAAAAAAGAAGGGAGAAGAAAGGAAATAGAAACGCAGCAAGAAAATCGGCCAAGAAAGGAAACAGGGGGGGGGGGGGGGCGTTTTGGGGCGGCCGGAGGAGGAAAGCCTTGGCATTCCGCCCTCCGCACGAGGGACTTACAAGAAAGGGAAACGCGTGCCTCGCCCGCATGTATATAGATCAGCCAGACTCCCCTATACCCTCTGTCATTCTTTCCTCGCGTTTTCCCCCTACTTTTTCCACCCCCGACGACTTGCTGCCTTTCTTTTCCTCGCAACAGTGGTCTTGAATCTGAGACGGGGAGAGGAGGGTAATCGCAGAGATGCTGCGGGAAATCTGCAGAGGCCCTCCTCCGCTGTCGCCGCGGTTCTTTTGTGATTCCCATTCTATTGTGTCCCGTAATTCTAATGGCACTCCTCTGCCGTCACACGCTGTTTACCCGTACAATCGCGCGCAGCGAGAGTGTATATAATTATTATACCTCCAGAGTTCTGAATGGAGGTCCGGCGTGATTTAACCGCGTGAAGCTCTCACAGGCACACAGATGCTTTTTCCACCCCCCCCCCCCCCCCCCCCCCGCTTGGGGGCCCCCGGACCCCCCCCCCCCGCCCCTCCCCCCCCCCCCCCCCCCCCCCCACATATGGTTTGGGGAGCATTGAAAATTCACCGTCGGCGATTCTCGAGCGTAATACGGAAAAGCGCGGAGGGAGTCGATGAAAAAAGAAAAAAAAAATGGGGGAGAGATCGCACGAAGATAAGTCGAAGGAAGGACAGAAAGTGAAGAGTTTGCACGCAACTTTGGGAGCAAATCGCAGAAGAAAGTGACGTGGGGGGGAGATAGAGTGAGCGAGCTTTCGCGAAAGAGCTCTATGGAAGCGGATTAGGCTAACCCGAAATGAGATTACGTCGAGTCCTAAGCTGACTTCTACATTCCGCTCGATTGGTTCCGGGTGCGCGCGGAGACTGTGCGGGAAAGCGCTGGGGGGGGGGGGGGGGGGCGCCACACCTCCCGGGGG
>JAPYYV010031444.1:0-17741 GCA_030522625.1 Copidosoma aretas | reverse complement strand
CTTTGCAGACCGATCCACACACACACACACACACACTCCCTTTTCCGGTTTTTGGCGGTGACCGGTGGCCTGCGGGGCTCTCGGTAAGAGGGAAAAAAAGTGACCAGGGAGGAGAAAGAGGAGCCCGAAGGTAAACGGAAAGTTTTAGATCTGGGAGGTGGATGGTCGGGGCGGGGGAAATTATCGAGCGAATCTCTACTCGAGATTGATGGACGTAATAGTTTGCGCTGTATACTTGGGAGTAATATGATGATCTACGCGGAAGACTTCTTGAGAAAAATAATCCAAAGGAGTACCTGATACTTTGGAAAAGGGGGCTCGGTTGGCATGGTTGAACAAAAAACTCCCTCACCGCACGTCTCTCTCTCTCTGTCTGCGTATGTCGTGCATTACATAGGCGCCTCATTACGAACCCTCCCTGATCAGGACAAACTGTACTGGTGTACGTCGTTATTGAAACGCTGGGATCAATTATCCCGGCCTCTGTACAAACGCAGCTATACTGCCGCTCCATTCGTCGAATATCGACGACGAGCGATGCGCGGCTTAATAAGGACACATACAGGATTCGTACGTCATTCTCGCGCGTTTGCCTATATACATGTGTGTATGTACCAGCAGTTCATGCAGGACTTTGCGGAGCGATAGAGAGGGTAACTATATACATATGGCATCGCTTTTGGGCTTGACTGGCAGTGCTAGGCAGAGCTCGATTATTAGCCCTGGGCTTACAGTTATTTGCACTGGTGACGCTTTTTCAGCGAAATTGGTTGGACATGCCGTGCTCGCTTCCGTTTGACTCACCCGTGACTTTTCCAATAAATGTTCGACCATCGATGGAGAGTTGGTTCAAAAGTCCGGCAAATCGTTGCACGTCCAGTGGAAGGGAAAAGGGAAGTAAGTCGGCCTCATTACAAAATTAAAGATGGCTCCTCCCTCTGTATTTCTCCGCCAAGAGGAAGCTGGAGAAAAGTTGCCGGCTAGGACCCGAACTAGCTAGCGGCTGGAGGAAAATACTCGAAACGATGAGATAAATTGAAAGATCTCTCAAAGTTGTCAACTTTCGGCTCCTCCGGCCCCTTATACAGCCGAGGAGCAGCGCTGTACTATACGCTTCCTTTGGCGCTGCTGCGCCCCGTTCTTCTCTCTGAAAGACGCTTCCTCGCTGTACCCTGCAGCTCTCTGTTGGTACACGCTCTAAGTACTATACGCTTCTTGCTTGGCTCTTCTACTCTTGTTTTGTCTTTCCGTCTCATCTTTGATCTTTCTGCACTGCACTTCTGTTTCTTTGAGGTATTTACGCACTTGTTTTTCCAAATCATTTTCCAATGAATGGAAGTATGCATTTAATTCTCAGTGCAGTAGCCGTGGAAATGATCGTGATACGCGTAGAGAAGGAAAAAGAGTGACAATCCAAAGCTTACCTCGTCGAGTCCGGAGTTGAGTGAGCGAGGACGAGGCGTAGGCAGTAGGGGTACGCCTTGGCGACAGGTTTCAGCAGAGCACCCTGTGGACAGAATCGCTGCATTGTATAACCATATGATATATTTAGAAGCTTTAAATCCATCGTAAACAATTAATACGAATCATTATGTTCTTTAGATTCATGCCTCTTGCGCAGTTACCGTGTGATTAATGCAGGTAGCCTTGTCTCTCTGATCAAACGTAAATGATCAGTGAATGAAAACTTTTTCATTTTTCAAATCTCAACAATGCAATACCTTTACGTATTAAATCAATACATATCGACATTAGACAAATTGATACATTTCCTCGTCGGAAATACGAGGCTCGGTTGAATGAAATGTCAAGACTACTATACAAGTCGATTTTTCCTCTGACAATATGAAAATAACGACTTTAGCAACTTTCACTCTCGGAGGATGATATTAAAAAAAGATCGATGAAAGTAGCATCGATAGTATTCGAAAGCACTTGTTCTGCATACACTGTAAGATAATTAAAACACTAACTTGCCCTCATTGATTTGATCCAGAAAGCTATAGAAGCCTCAGAGCCCACACCAGTTCAACAGCTCAAACTCGAAACCCTTTGCCTTCCTCGTGACCTGAGCACTTTGACAAAGGGGGAAATAGCACCAGTAGATCGTCAGCAGTGGTACAGTTCGCGGAGAGAAAAGACAATGAAAGAGACGGGTCCCTTTTTGTCCCCCGCACTCTCATGAGTAATTCATCCGCGCGAGCGCGGAATCGCGGTCACCTTTGAGCCGAGTGCGGAGAGAGGATGCAGTAAGTAAGTGTGGTTGGGAAAAGGAAGGGGGCACGGAGAGGACCAGCGGCGAGAATCAGCGTGAAATCCGTTAAAATCTCCGGCGCGGCGAGAGGAGAGACACTGCACTATTCATGGATCCTCTCTGCTCGCGCCTCCTGATTTATTCCACTTGAGAGCGAGAGAATTATCCAACAACAATGCTCGGTGCCGCCTGCCTTGACGCGTGTGTATACATTGGAGCCCTTCTATAAAAAATTCACACCATCGAACGGTTTAAAAGAATGGGGGGGGGGGGGGGGGGGGGGGGGCTTACTCCTCAACACAAGAGTTTTCCGGAAATATTGGATTCGCCCTCTGCGCGGCCTCGATTATTTACGGCAGAGTGATGTGCGTGCGTGGCATGAATAAACAAAATGTTCGCTTCTAAACTCTATCGCTGTATGAGCATCGAGGTATCCGGTTTGTATGCGGACGTATAGAACCGGGGAAAAATAGATATATCGTCCACCTGGTGGAAAAGTTTTCGTGGAAAATAATGTTTCACGAATTTATCCGCGTGCCGACAACAGGAAGGGGTGGGAGAATTTCGTGGCGCAGTTACCGGGGCAAAAAACTTTTCTTGCATGCTTAAAACTTACCGGCGTCCAATACTTACTCACGCGCGCGCACGTACACACACGCGGCTGTTGTATACATCATATATATATATATATATGGGTGGTGGCAGAGCTAGCGTTGCGAGTGTCGAGTGGGTGGAGACGAGCAGTCAGAGGGGAAAATAAAAAAGAAGGCTCGCTCGAAAGTTTTCGCACCCAAAAACAGTTCTGACACACAATGGTACAAGAGTACGGACGAGAGAATGGATACTGTTCGGAAAACAAGTAAGGAACGTGAGCTGCCTTTTCATGAGCTGTGCCTGCCTCCTGCCTTGCGTCGATACCTACTCGCTCACGCATGCCTAACACACACATATGTATAATATGAGCACAAACGCCACAAACTCACTCGAATGTAATACAGTATATTGTAAAGTACAATACCTACTATAGGTCTGACGTGCGCGCCTGAAAAGGACTATAGGAGAGAGACACGGAGTGACAATTGGGGGGGTCTGGGGTAAAAGTTACATCGATCGAGGCACTTATTTGCAAGTTTCGAGGTGGGAGAGAAATTTCGCAACTACTTATAATCTTGCGCTGCTGCCGAGTAGGGTAATCAAGTCGATGATAGGACATACATGTAAAGGAAAATACGTATAATACATGTACAGAGAAACACGATCCCACGTGTACAAGTTGGACCAGAGATGATGGTGACAAATGTCGTCTCGAGCGGAGTATATGTATACGTGAGGGATTTGATTTGAGTGGTAAGTATCGCTTGAGAGAGAGAGAGAGAGATGCATTGCCTCGATCTGTGATGGATACGACTTGGACATCGTTGGATCACGGAGGGAAGTAGGATTGAACAGGATACAAGGATTCTTATCAATGCGAGCACAACCTCTCACCTCTAACTTTCCGAATAAAACTTTTTCCGCAAGACTTTTACACTTACGAGTATTACTAATAGTGCTGTGTACACAACATAGTATATTTTACTTGCTCGCTGCGAGTATTTTTCTCCAAAGTAAAAGGTTGTGGGCCAAAGATTCTTTTACAATTCTTTTATATTACGGAGATTTTTTTTTTTCGTAGCGTTATTGTTGTTGATGCGATGGAAAATTTCAGTGAAAAAAAAATGACACATAAATTTATGATTTTCAACCTCAATCTCGTACATACAATAGGCCACGGATTCATTTTCTCAGTGAAACAAGAATCCCGCTGAGAATAAGCGCCCAGCTGAGTTGCTCCAGTCGACGTTCTCGATTTCACAGAGAGTAATTAGCGTTAGCCACACGGACAGGTATAGGTAGTTGTAACACGGTATAGTCGCGAGTCAGTTGAGGTATTGGTATCGGTGGCAAAGGTTTTGGAGGCAGTCGGAAAAACGAGGGATCGGAAGTAGAGCTCCGAGCCCCGATAGCTGATGCGGTCGCTCGTATACTTAATTACAGGTTCAGGGTAGGTCTCTCGCTTTCGCTCTTACTTGCACGATGGACTGCTCACTTCCCTCGGGGAATCCGATATATCGGGCATTGTCGCCGGCTTTTAGTCACCCATCTCCGGGACAGAGTGCCGTATCGTTGAGATCCATCCATTCCGGTCCATCCGTCCGTTCGTCTGGGCGTGTATCTACCATCGTCTAAATTGTCCATGATCACTGTATATGTACCACCCACGTGAGCTTGTATACATAAATATATATCGAAGACAAGAGTTTCAACGCTAAGGAATTAAAGGCGTTGAAGCAACTGAAAAAAAAAAAAAAGAAACCCCGGCCATTTCGATCCGCAACTTTGTCGACATTGCTGCCGCAAGGGTTCGGTCGTTATTGCTCGCGCCGTGCAGGCTATCATCTGCGAAAGATGCTTATAATCCATACCCACTCTGCTCCCTTGCCCGCTCTTTCGCTGCTGATCTACGTGTTTTCTTTTTTCTCGGGAACCAATAGCGTAATTTGTCGAGCTAACAAATTGTTTCGTATCCACACCAAGGTCAACAGAGATTCACTTGTTATCATTCGAGCTGGCCATCGGAAGCGAAAAATGTTAAGGAATAGCATTTACAATGTAATTTACAATTAAGCATCGTGAATACGTTTATATTTATGCAACTGCTCATGTAATATATACCCGGTGGCGTTGGCGCTCAATTCTATTCAAACGGACGTTTCTGAACTATTGGAAACGTGTGTCTATGTGTATTAATTCTTTCCAAGGATGGGCCGGCTCGCGGTATTTTTATTTAGCACTCGTACCGCGGATCCGCGAGAGTTTTATTCACCCGGAATAACCGAACGTCGGCTCCGACGTGTATGACAGTGTCGGGGAAAAATGTTCACAAACCGACCGGCCGGCCGCGCGCATTTTCATTTAACTCTTGCGCCAGAGCGGCGTGTCAGTCACGAGTTGACACCCGGATTTGTATGCATTTTCGCTCGACACAATCAATAGCTCCGCCGATTCACTCTCTCTTCCTCTCCCGTTCGACAACTGGCGAGTATTCTAAGCGAGGCACACCTGCCCGGGCACTCGCAAAAATAAATTACATTTATGAATATGCGAGCACTGTTGTTGTTGTTGTTGTTGTTGTTGTTGTTGTTGTTACCCCCCCCCCTCCTCCACACGTTCGATACGGTTAATCTCTGCCCCCTACAGTAGTATCGACAGGTTTTGAAAAGCATTTCCAATGAAATACGCCCGGCTAAATCTCTCTCTCTCTCTGTGCGTGTGATCTATCAAATGCAACGAGTCGGATCGTCGGTGGTTTTAAAATAAACTTAGAGCGGGAAATTGGACTGACAAAAAATCAAAACGAAACGAGCGTGGGGGGATTGTAGCGGGACAGCGACTGCGGCTCATCAATAACGGCCATAATTCTCGGTTAGAGTAAGACCATCGTTGGCGAACGTACACCGCGTCCCGTCGCAGAGTGACACGGAGCCTGCAGGCCGGCGAGGGCAGCTAAAAGCAGCTTTCGATAAATTGCAGTCCGGCGAGCTTCGCTGCTACGAGTGGGGGGGGGGGGGGGAGAAACGTCGCTCGGGAGAAAAATCACATGGAATTCGACTTAGGAGGTCGTTTGTCAGCAAAAAGATTGGCCGGCCGGCAGTCATCCAGCGCCCGGAAGCGTCTGCTTTCTCTACAGGTATAAGTAACCGGAATTTTTTCGTCGCCATCGTCGTCTCGTGGTCGGGGTGATATTTCACCGATCGTAGGCCGGACTTTAGCCCCCCCTACCCGTGATCTTTCGTCACCAGCCTCAACTATAATTATACCACGCTGTACCGAATCAAAGTCATGATCTTTTAATTTTCCGCGCAACTGCGAGTGCTCGATGAAAATGCGAGTGCTCGATGAAAATTCGGGCTGAATACTGGTACCCCCCCTCTGTTCTCCCCCCCCCCTCCTCCTCCTCGTGCAAGCTGGCACCTATTGCTGAATCTCAAAGATGCATGCCTGTCAGCGTTTGCCGTAAAAAAAGAAACGAGAACAAACAAAGGGAAGAGAGTCCGCGCACATAAATTTTTGCCCATTCACCTACTCCGCTATCTCTCCGGATCCTCTGCTCTCCCCTTCCGCGGTCCGCGCTCACTATTTATCTATTTCTCGACTTTTCCATCTGTCCGACTGCAGATCGGCTTCCTCCTCGCCGGCTCCTCTTTTTTGCGCATTTTGGCCTCGCTCTCCCACCGACGAACACTTCGAGGTTTCCGATGGCCGTCCCCGAGTGTGTTTTACAAAAACTCCCGAGATCGAGGGGATTTTCTCGAGTGGTCTTAAATATGTACGCAACTGGGGGAAACCAAGCTTCGAGAAGGCAAAGGATTACAGCGTACGCGGCTCCTGAAAAACAGGAGGCCAGGAGCCACGTAGCGGTGCCGAGAAGACAAATTAAAGGGGCACGCGTGTACATCCGATGATTATAAACATTTGCCAAACCAAACGCCTCTGTCAGTATAGTACGGATACACCCGATACAGATATACAGATACACCCGGCGGCGGGGCGCGGGAGCGAGGTGCAGCGGGGGGGGGGGGGGGGGGGGGGGGGGGGGGGGGGGGGGGGGGGGGAGCAGAGCCGATAGGGAGCGAGCCAAGCGAGCGAAAACTCGGGAGTAAGCGACTTTTTCCTATTCCCCCCCGCGCCGCTATCATCCGCCAGCGAGAGCCAGCAAAAACATTCGGCGCGTCTCCTACTCTCAGGCCGCACGGAGTTTTTAAGAAGAATAACATACGAATGGCCATATCCGGCGCGCGCCCGCGTCCGGGGAGATCTTGGACCGCTGGCCGAGTTTTTTCGCGCGAGAGGCGATTCGCCCCGATATAGGAGACGGGGGAGGGGGGGGGGGTGCCCTGGACGCGAAAATTCAAAAAGTAGGAAAAACATTTTTGGATCCGAGCGGAGGCCCCAGCCAGACTCGCGGCTCTAAATCAAGGGGCGACGGGCTGCTGCAGAACCTCCGGTGGAAGTATAATACATGTATGTGTAGGTACATAAGCCCGCGTATACTTACAAGTACAGCCGTCCGAGAAGCCAAGCTGCTGCTGCTGCTGCTGCTGCAGGGATATTAGCTTTCGGCCGAAAGTTTCAGCCTCTCGACGTAACGAGGCGGGCGCACGTATATACAGCAGCAGCAGCTAGAGACTGCTGACAGCTGTCAGGCAGCGAGTCTAGGGCAAATTGCGGTGGAGGAGGAACGTGAAGAGAACGTTCGCGCATCGAGTGTCAAAGTGTCCCGTCACGGTTGGTATATACATAGCATCCAGTGCAGGGCATTTATAACCCTCTCTCTGTATACTGCTGTGCTTTTGTAACCCCGTTATCCCCCCTCCCTCTCGCCCTCGCTGTAGGCTATGCACCGCAGCATAAACATATATATTTCTGACCATTTTTTTTCTTCCTTCTTTTCTGTTCCGAGTGCACGAATTCTTTTGAATATGCTTTTTCTCCCTGTCAAAGGAGGTCGTTTGAACGTGATTCCGCGCGCGCGAATCACTGCGGACATATATACGTCTCTCTCTCTCGCCGCGCCCTGGTTTGTGCACCCTTCTGTTTTCAGGCGCGACTGATGGTTATACGCATTATATCCTCTCTCCTTTCCTTCCGCCCGGCACAAAAGAAATATTTCGTGTTTCCAACGTACACGTAGATATTGGGACAGCTTGACGTTTTTACCATCGCATGCGACCCACACAAGTTACACCTGTAAAAATGTTACCGTGTTATTATGAAACACGGTATGACGGTATGTGACGATATTGTTCGATTGATAGCATCAAAGGCCTCGACAATTTCTTCATCGAACGGAGCTTGACGCAGTGGAGGAGAATTCTGGATGTCGATGCCGATCGTTCCAAGATTGTTAATGCTTGTGCAATATTTTACGGGCGATCTAATATTGTATACGATAAAGAAGAAACAACGTGGAAATCCAAATAGATTCATACGACGCAAAAAAAAAAGCATTGTAGGATGCAAAATGTATGATTCTCCTGTAAACTGTCCGTCATGAAAACAGTAATCGGATGCCGATGCAGGGCGAAAACGTTCGGACGATAACGGGCACAGCACCAACACCGTCACGGCTGCAGGGCAAGCATTGTGATAGCGTGGCAGGGAATAAGGGGAGAGGGTAAACGATTTGAAATTGCTGCAGCTACAATTTCCAAGAGAGTACGTATCAGCGTGAATGTAGTTTGATTGCCCGTAGAAGTTCGAGGCTGCAGCTTCATTGAAGCAAAGTGGCCTATTCCTATTCGCAACGCTCGTGCTCAGAACACGTGACTATACGTATATGTATACACATACATCGTACGATTGCAGTTTGTGCCTGTTCCATTCGTATGCACGTATTATATATATATATATATATAGCAGAGTGTATTAACGAGTTAACTGCAAACGTGTGAGAGATTTTTTATGCAATCTGTCCAGGTACAGTTTGATCACCAAACACCGAATATTGGCAAAAACAAACAGTGAGAATTTCGTAAATTACATCAGAATATAACCAGTAAATTCTTTTTGTTGGCGTCTAATCATCGAACCATCGGTCTACATTGTTACAGTGAAATTGCTTGGGAAAAAAAGCAGTAAAAACAGGCAAAAGAGTCTTTCAAAGCAAAATATGAAATTTTCACCCTACCTACAATCGTACCGTACATGTATAAATCCGACAAGCTGCCCCGGAGTACCAGGTCTACACGTGGATTCACCAAAACTCAATTGTGCCTCGGTTGGGATTGTTGTACCACTTGCACCGTTCGATTCGCCTGTTTGGGGGGGAGTACAGCGGGGGAGACCGCTAAGTAGTTCCACATGTGCACGAATCCAATCAGCCCCGCCATCGCTAAATCTCGCGGCGTATGTATACTTTCCGCTCTTCTCTCTCGAGCATAAGGAGTAGGAGACAGAGGAGGAAATCCAAGCTCGAACTCAAATCCCGAAGACGGATGGCGCATCAGCATCTCTGACGATTTGATTCGCCCCACACCCCCCTTTCCTCGACACAACTTAGCTCTTAACGCTCGTTTCATTACATTATAGCGAGGCGCGTCTAGAATCGGTGTAAGCACGCCTTGCGGAGTTTATGCATACCCTCTCCCTCTCTCGCCGGTACTGCGCGTGTCACTCTTGTTTCGGCTCGTCTCCTTTTCGAGCTCTGGCTATAGCTGTAAGCGTGGATCGGGGGAAGACTGGAGGGGCAGTATAGAGTTACATTGTTTCAGAATGGAGGGAAATGAATGAAATGTAGCATCCTGCTTGTGAGTACCAGAAGTGTATTCGCATAATAATACCCATGAATAAAATACGTACGGGTTTATCACGCTGACAAGTATACAGGAGAACTAAAAAGCCAGCGAGGAGCCGCACTTCGATTTGGCCTATTAGTAAAAAATAGTATACTGCTAATGTACAATACATATTATAATATACGTGAGCAGCTGTTTCAACATTTGCATACCTCGATCCAAGAATCCAATACTTGTTTTTGAAACATTTTTCAGCTGTTATCCTCGTGCAGGCTTCGAAAGCCACATACATCTATACCCATAGTGTATAAGTTATATAGGCGAGTGCTGCACTGGTACGAAAAACAATTGAAATTTCACTCGAAATGTATATATATATATATATATATATGTATACACATACATTGCTCCGGACTCCGGATGAATCGGAATTTCACGTTCCAGCGAGTCCCCGGCGGCCTTTTATTTCGTGTACGTAGGTGGGCAGCAACGCCCTGCCCGGGTACACGGCACTAATACGCTTGGGATTCGAATGGAATGGGTGTACGTGTATTGTACAGGTCTGCACCGCTCTGTAGCGAGAGTAATCTTTTGATGTTAGCTGCCTCCAGTGGAATACCGAAAATGACCGAGAGTATTGCTATCGAAGGTAGTGATTGGGTACTGACAGGTATACACGCGTTGTTTTTCGCTTCGCGCGAAAACTCGGAAAACATCGCGCGCATTTTCGAGCGATCCCTCTCCCTGTAGCAATTTACACGCGACTCCTCGACGCGTTTCATCGGCCTCGGGGGAGAAGGGTGGAGGAGTAAAAAAAAAAATCCCGTTCGAAATCCCGCAGCCGCGAAATTGTTTTGCCGTGTCGCGGTCGGCGATCGTCCGGATTCGCGATGAAATCAACAGCCGCGCCGAGATCACTGCACACCTATATACATAGGATATGCACGTGTATACACTATGCGTGTAACAACAGCATCAGCTATCCATCCAAAATTGATACAGCGCCCCGATCGCCCGGCTCCACGCTCCCCCTCTCTTCCCTGCGCTGAAGAGCCAATCGGCATTTTTGTCCTTTCAACTTGAGTGAAAACAAAAAGCAAAGATGTTTTAATTTCGTTTCGATTACCGGACCCTTTAATAATATTATCCTGTCGATCGAGGCGGCGGCTCGTGGATTCCAATAACGAATGTATTTTCAGCAGCGAGTCGAGGAGAGGGCAAAATTGAAATTATTCAGATAAAATGTAATAAACGCCACGCGGATCGCGGGGGGGCTGGCGAACTTCATCGTGGACCCTCGTCGGGGAGAAGAGAAAAGAAAAAAAAAGGGCAGCAGGGAAGTTTGAGTAGGCAGCGGCGGCGACGACGGGCGCGTTATTATTGCGAGCCTCGGTGGCAGTGAAAAATGGCACGTGCCCCGCCCGTCTCTTTCCCCAGGGGGGGGGGGGGGGGGGGGGGGGGGGGGGGGGGGGGGGGGGGGGGGGGGGGGGGGGGGGGGGGGGGGGGGGGGGGGGGGGGGGGGGGGGGGGGGGCTCACCGTTACAGCCGCCTAATATACTTATATACACCCGTCCCGACCGTCCGCGGAGAAGAACACAATCAAGAGTAGAGTATACATATTAGGTGACTTTAATAACTGTACGAACAAAAAAAGCTGCTCGTTTTCTCTCCCACGCCATTTTTCTCGATCGTGCGCCTCGTCCCCGCTCGAAACTGTCCGCCCATCGGCACTTTCCCGAAAAACTACGCGGAAGCCCTGTAATAATTATACAGGAAATCGCCACGAGAACTGAGCCAGAAAAAAAGAAAGCGCGTCCGAAAACCCTCGACGATGAAACGGAAAACAGGCGGGGTTTCACAGCCAACCGGCGCGTTCCTTAAATTCGCCCGTAGAGTTTACGAGGCAGGTGTACGGCCGCCACGACCCCCCCTCTACTCGGGCCCCGCGCTCCGCTGAGCTTAATTGCGCGCGCCTGTTTTTTTTTTTGTCTTCGTTTCCACTCCAACGGCGATGGTTGTGCGTATTATACGACGGCCGCGTTCGAGGCTGAAAACTTGGACCCGAGAGCAGGCCCCCCGAAAACCGGGCCCCGAGCCCCGCCCCCCCCCCCCCCCGTCTCCGCAGTCTAGTTTTCCCGGCTCCTTCTTCCTCCCCCCGGCGTTCCCCTTGCTTTGGATAAGTATTTACCGGAAGAGTTTGGACGGCACACGCCCGAGCGGATGGCCATATTTTTCGAAACTCCGACGCGGCCCGGATATATTAATTGTACCTCTCTCTCCCTTTCGCGTCGCTTCGGGTCCCGACAACGAAGACGCATACTTTCGGCCCAATCGAGGGTTATTGGAACCTCTATTGAAAATTGTGGTTGAAAAGTAGTTTGGTCCACGCTGTTCCGCACCGCTGCGGATTCGGGTATTCGAATCACGATTCCGGACGCGAGACGATAAATCCATGGATTTTACAAAAGTTGCAGCAGCGAACGAAGAAAGCGCGAGAGGGAGGTGAAAAAAAAGGAGCAAGCCCCGAAGCACGGGCAATCAAAATAATTACCCGAAATTTGTGAACATCATAAATTTGTTGTAATTAACGTTGCACTCTTTAAAAAGGCATTGCGCGTGCCCGGGGGCAGCGGCCGCGGCGCAAAAAGTAATTCCCCCCCGCCCCCCGGTGCTTTTAAAAACCCCGATCACCCCCCCCGCCTTTTTTTCCTCCCCCCCCCCCCCCCCCCCCAACTATTTGTCTCCCTCTGCTCTGCGATTTCGAACGGCCGGACCTAGAGTTCACCCGCCACCGCGACCCCTGCATCCCGGTCAACTGTCGAGATCTACCCATCCCGTTTCCCTCGAGCCGCCCAATGATGATGATGAAATTATTTGCTAACGGGCGAAGGATATTTAAGTCGGTGCAGCGGTCACCTCGAGCTCCGTCCGATTGCATATATTTTTGATTGGAAACAAGCTGCAGATGATGAATACGTATAGGCCACGGTAACACGAAAATTACTCGCTCGCTCGCTTGATACATTGCAGATGCTTACAAGTACGAAATAATAAGTGTTAAAAGAGCGTGGCAGCTTGCAAAACGGAGCATCAAAACAGTGCCTACGTATAATATGCAGTATTGATTTTGTACCATATATACACTCAGACCGCCGGACCGAACGAACCCTCCCGCCCTTCGACCGCTCTTCCCCTTTCCTCGGCAATAGTGCCCGCAACGCCTGCGCTTCGGTGCTCTTGGGTCTGCGTACGTTTATTATACTCTGCTAGATAGGTATAAAGTCCGGCCACTCCGAAACTCGTCACCCATCGACTCTCGGGCTGAAGAATCACGCGATCGTTTCGTTGGCACGCAGCACAACGTATATATATATATATATATATAAGACTACACACGGAATCGGATTTTCCAGCTTCGGTCCGACGCAAAGTCCGTACCATCAGCGTTTACATCCAGAACTTGACACGGCCTCCATGAGAAACGTTCGCCCAGCGGCGCGGGCGTTTTCGTTTTCATTTACGTATGGAAAAAACGAGCACGCGCGAGCCCCCCTCCACTGCTCCTATCTATTCGAACGGTGGGGGTGATTGGAATTTTTCGACCCTCTTTTTTTGCCGAGCTCTGCTGTCGGGACATCATCGTATGGTGCATCATGCTCTCTCGGATCCCTCGCTCGCTATTTTTCGCATTTTTCTTTGGAAATAGTCGGAAGACGGCCCGTAATTTTAAAAATTCACAACTCGAGTTTTACTTTTTTCTTTAGTGGATGCCAAAGTCACGATTGACATTGAGCACCCATTTAAATGCACGTACGTTTATAGCGCGGCTGTAAAAAAAAAAAAATCGTCAAAACATCTACCAATCACACGGTTTTTTGCAATTGGGGGAAAAAAAAAAAAAAAAAACAACAAAAAAAACCATTGAACCGGTCAGGACTCACAGAAATACATTTTTAGATCGGGGCACATTTCCTCGTAAGATGCAAGGTTTTCTTGTAAAACGTGAAAAATACTTTTTAGTTGACAGGTTGTCACACTCTGTTTTCACAGCCGTGCCATAAACGTACACGCGATCGAAATTTAATGAAATTTCGTTAACCTTGACGTTGGTATCTAATGCATACAAAAATAAAACTCGAGTCATCAGTTCTGAAAAATTGAAGACGTAAGAACATGCTCATTGAGATTATAAATGAGAAAGACAATTTTCGTTGAAAATTTCTTGACGAATTGACTCGCTCGCCGGCACAGTACAATCAAAGTCACGACAGATCTGTAATTTTCATATACATAAAACACTCTGCTATTTCTGCGGAAAAGTTTGCTTACATATTAAAATCACAAAATCCAATAACGCAGATATTCCTCAGTGCACGAAGGGACACGCCAAAAGGTCGAGTGCTGAGCTGATATTGAAGATCGATTCCCAAGTTCACAGAGTTTTGTGGACAAACAATTTATTTTTAATGCAAACCATGCAGTTAAAACTTTTCAGCTCTACTCCTCATACATATATACATACAACTGTTCCTTGATAATAATGATATTCTCCCCACAACTTTATTCATGACTGTACCGTATTTTTTTCAGAATGTTCGTTTCCATCGCGATGGGAAGGCACATGGTTTCAGAGCGGCGTTCGACAGTCGATATTGATATCGAAAAACATCCTCTCCAGCAAAGGGACTTGCCTCCACAACGAAGGGGATAAGTTTCTCTTGGTCGACGAGTAAGTACTTTTTCATACATAGGTATATATCTATAATGGGTATAATTTTTTGTCGACTCATCAGTAATTTTATGCGAACGATGGGCAAATCACATTGTAAATGTACCAACCCCAACCCCAAGCCGTTAACTTTTGCTCGACGTTCGAGTGTAGGTACATGTATGTATGTATGTATGTATATACTCACTTGGCGACCATGTCTAAATTTAATAACTCGGAAATGAATAATTTATGGTAGTAGGCGTCCCGTGTGCCGTAGTAGCGGGTGACGTGTGGTTACCACTAACGCGTCAGCCCCGACGCGTCCACACCTCGTCTCAAACTTTGGTCCCCGGCGGCTGATGCGCGGCAAGTCAAGAGCCTCGGAGCTATAGCATACACATGTATGGTATACGATAGTAGAAGCTACTGCGCTGCCATGCACCGTTGTGTTGCGTGCGCACAAAGATTTTTCGGCGCAAAAGTAATCGACGTGCAGCGCGCAAGTGTGCGATGGTCCCGACTGACTGACGAGCTTTTTGTGCATGGGCTCTTTTATCTTTCTGTGTGTGCGCGGGTGGGGGGCGCGGGGGGCGGGGCGGACGAGGATTACGCTCAAACGTCGTCGGCGGCGGCTACGTCCTCCATCGGAAATCCATCAAAGGAAGGGGAGGCCCTCCGACGGTTTTTCGCTTCGCCCTTTTTTCCCATCCCATCTCGTTTTTCCTTTTCAATTTTGCGGGTGTTTCACGACCGAATGCCACGAGGCTCGCGCGCGATTGATCCATCGAATTAGCATTTAGCACGAAAGACCCCGTTCGGACCGTCAGATGGATCATAGAAAAATATTGGACACGTATTGTTTCTCTTCGGAACGTCAACGTTTTGATTCTCGAAGGACAACGGACGATCGTGACGTGACAGGTCTCGATGAATAGAATATACATTTTTTTTTTTTCCATGCAACATCCCAATTGCGTGAGTTTTCCGAGTCCATTGACTCTCTTCGCTTCTGAAAAGTCAAATAATCAAGGAGTAAACACAATTTCAACGGTACACCCGCGGAAGGAGCGTCAGATTGCAGATCGAACGGATCAATAGCGAGCAATTCTTCGGATGGCGGCGAGAACAGATTGGATATATTGTTAACGCGACGACGCGTGAAGGTACTAATTGTTACCTCGAAAAGCCCGGTCGCCTTCGATCTGTCTCCCCGCCCTTGCGTACAGGTATACCCCGTTACGTGGTTCCCGACGAACGTGCGCGAGAACGAGAGGGAGCATCGGCAAGTTACGGGCTCATCGGGGCGTTGAACCACCTCCTTTCGCTATGTTCTGCTCGTGGCCTGGAAGTTCATAATGCATATACCGAGGGACGGATCGAACGACTCGGATTTTCGATCGGGAGGGAGTCAGAGAGAGGGAAGAAGATAACGAGTGCCTCGAGCGTTTCGTCAGCAGCTACAGGGGCAGGATGATTAAAAACAGAAACCAACCAAACATTGGAACTCTGCATGCAAGTGTGTCTCTCTCTCTCTCTCTCTCTCTCTCTCTCTCTCTCTCTCTCTCTCTCTCTCTCTCTCTCTCTCTCTCTCTCTCTCTCTCTCTTATTATGTTCGTTCATCTCGTACTATACGTATAATATACGCCTGCCCGTCTGACCGGACGCTGACTCGATCTACTTCTTTTTTTGTACTCCCTCCCCGTCGTTGTTCTCCTCCTCTCTCGTCCTCTGTCCAAATATTCGAAGAGACTGGCTCACTGATGACACTCCAGCACTTGCCAATCGTCCCAAAATGAACGTCAAGGCTCGTCGCGCGTCGTTCCGATAATTAGTCGGTTTTTTACACTCCATACGAGCACTGATAGCTCTTAATCTAGGAAAAAAACATCTCACCCGCAGTATTTGTGTTGCGGATCATCGTTCGCGTCAGCTATCTTTGATTCGAAATAAATGGTGTTGTGGGACGGGTTGTTGAGACACGACCGTGACTTCGTCATCGAGAACTCAGTAAAACTCGAACAAAAAGACACGGTCCAAGGATTCGAAAGCCCCTTCCCGATTCCATTGTGCGGGTGGGACGGCAAGTGCTGGATGGCGCAATGGCAGCGGTGCGCCGGCAAGTACCGACGGATGAAGAGGTGCTGCTGCTGCTGCTCTTTCGCATTTTTCCGCCTGGCGCGTACACAGCGCCCGTGTATACACCGCAGGAACCCTTGAGCTCGATGCGGACGCGCGAGGCGGGAGATAAATAGAGAGGGAGAAATCCTCGATCGGCGCAACAACAACAACAACAACAACCAACGCGTTAATCTGAATAATTGATTCCGAGCTGCTCGGCTGCCACGAGCGAGCGAGGCAGGGAGAAAGATTAACGCGACTGCTGGAGCACCTCTCATTGTCCTCGCCGTGCAGGCGGCGGCGGCGGCTGCGTCACTTCGCGCCAACCAGCGGCCCGGATTTCATTATTCGTCGAGGGTCCTTGCTGCAGTATCCTGCGCCACACCACCGCACGTCTCTCGGCTGCTGCTGCTGCTGCTGCTTTTCGTATACACATATATATGCGTGCCTGTTCTCTACGCGTACGCACCCACACTCTTCGAGAGATCCAAAGATGCGAGACAATGCTCTCTCGATCCGTGACGTCGATGGAAGAGAGTACGCGCGGGCGACGCGTAGCTTATAATATGGTGGTGTGAACCCGAGGGTATACGTACATACATGTATGGGCCATTTCACAAAAACCGCGATATTTCATGAAGCATATGCTTATAAAGACCACATTTTATTATTTTGAGTCAAAACTTCTTGAAAACAGTACTAATTTTTTCCAGAGGGCGTTCTGATTGTGAAGCCTAGATTTGATACTTTTGAATTGCGGGAGACAAACATTTGATCATTTCGTATAGAAGAGCGAACAATCACAGGTATCGGCCAATTTTTTTCAACTAGAAATTCGAATGCGTCTGGTCATACTGTCATCGTGAATACCGATAGATCTGCCGACTGAAATAAGCGCTCATTACCGTAAAGCCCCTACTCTTGGAGACATTTTAAATTATCAACCAGGTGACCATAACGCACGAATGCTTCTGGTATGGATATGTAAAAAACTAAATTACATTGAAAAATTCTCATTTCGGGCTACAGAATTGCCAAAAAAGTACCATTACAGGTCTGTCATTTATATGGTAATGACTTTTTTATGTTTTTTGAAAATCCCATTTAAATTAACACGTGTTTTCTAAAAATGACAATAGAGCCGGGCCCAAATGTTTACAGCTAGTTTAGACCTTATAGATCAGAGAAAAAGTAATAAAAAAATTCTCAACACTAAATTTTCAAAATCCTATTTCACACACCAAAAGATCTAGTTTTTCGTGAAATGACTCATGTATATATGTATCATGTAGTGAAATTATTGAATTTGCTGTGCATACAT
>JAPYYV010031442.1:0-11820 GCA_030522625.1 Copidosoma aretas | reverse complement strand
TTATAAAATATAGCGATTTCTATCACGTATGGAGGCTTCGCGCTGTACGTTGAAAATAATTTGATAGGTAAATGCCATTAGAGTCATTTATATATGTGACTATATCATTAAGTAATTGTTGTTAGTTATATTTACCTATTATTTTGACTGCCAGCAGCTTGCATGCTAAAACTACTTGTGCATTCATTCAATATATTGATGTGTTAATAACATATAATCTTTTTATTTCATATTACCCATATTTATTCATTACATGATTATTGGATACATGTTATGTCAAATGAGGTACAATTTGATACAAGGTCAGAATGGAAGGCTGTACAATATAGATTTTTTTTTTAAGTGTGTATTATAGTGCTGTACGTCTGGCTCTGTCTACAGCCACTACTCATACATAATATGAATTGTTCTTATGTAATATTAAATTTTGAATGTTGTTAAATATGTAATTACAATGACTTATGTATTATTAATGAAGTAAACCAATCATTATATTGTAATAAAATCGTCTTATTATGATGTAATCATATACTTTTGGAATGAAATTTCATTCATTTATTTGAATATATTTTTACAAATAAGTATATATAAAAAAAAAAGTCCGTAATTGTTTTTTTTAATGTAAAATAATCAACAGCACTTAATATAAATTATTACTTTCTCTCAAACACTTGCATTTGCCCTCTGAATTGATCTGAACGCGCACAATACAAATCTTCCAAAAGGGATATTGTTTTGAATCATAAAGAATACAATAAGATTATATCAAACACAAGTAGCTATTCAAGAATTTTATCAACATTTTCTTGAAATAATGATACATAAGCGTGTCAATGCACTTACCGGACTAATCAGCGCACGTCGAACGCTCGTGCCAATACACAATAGTGTACTTTAAACGTGCATATTTTTTTTTATTTTAAAGATAAAATGCGAAAACTTAGTAGAGAACCTAGTTATGTATCATATTTTAATTAAAAATTATTACTTGTATGAACTTCAAAACTTTGTCACTGAACTTTTGCGAAAATACGTTAAGACTCGAGAAATCTAGCGGCTCAACTTCAAAAATTATGTGCGTGATCGATAAATTTTGTGGGGACTTTAGACACCGTTTTTTTAAAGTTAATACCCTAAGGAATATGCGAAAAAAGTTTCAAAAATAATTATTAAAAATTGCCGGAGTTACAGCAAGTTGAATGTGAAAAAGCACGAAAAGCCGTTATCTCGATTTTGCACTCAATATCCATTTTAGACATGGACGCCCCATTTTTTCGGGAAAAATAGCACTGGATTCGTGTTCAGCGATCTCAAAAACAATAATAACAACTGGAATTAGCCATTAATATTTCTGTGGTCACTGTAGGGTCATTTTAGGGGTTGCTCCCGCTCGCCTATCATCACAGTTAAACATTTTGTGTAGTTTGCTATTTTACACTTCTAATTTGTAAGAATTACACAAAATTTGTCTACTTTCGTACACAAAATGGTTTAACTTCGTACACCAAGTTTATGTTCTTAAGATATGAGTACAATCGCTAAACAACACAAGATTTGGGTACTCTTAACACGAAATTCGTGTGAAATGTAATTCACACAAAACGTGCTTAGTCTGTTCAAATTGACAAATTTTTTCTGTTTATAATGGAACAAATTTTGATCTGTGGTGAATTAATAAACATTAACAAATAATTGACAATTAATGTAACATTATTGCCAACACTCGAAACTTGGACAGAATAGTTTTTTCATCACTCTAACCTAAAAATCGCACCTTCGCCGCTTCTTTTCGGTTCTCGTGATGAAAAATATAGTACCGACCTGGTACTAGGGACGTTTTCTTGCCTTCCTCGATGTTTTCCCTCGCTTCGCCTTGCCTTCCTCGATGTTTTCCCTCGCTTCGCTCGGGCAAACAACTTCGAGGAAGGCAGGAATACGTCCCTAGCACCAGGGTGGTAATATACTATTAATAACGTATATGGGCCATTTCACAAAAAAACTATGATATTTCATGAAGCCTATGTTAATAAACAAAGCATTGTACTATTTTGAGTCAAAACTTCTTTCGAACAGTGAACTAATTTTCTCTAGGTAGCCCTTTTACAATCGAGTCGACAAAATGTCACTACCGTAATGCGAAGCATTTAAAAATGTAATTGTTAGCAGCTTACACTGCCTGTGGGTTAACTTTTCAATTAGTTTAAGCTGTACTTTCCAATAATCTGAACCTTCTAGCATCGCTTCTAGTCGCTCAGGACGATCAAAAACAATATTGAAAGTGTACAAGGCGTACTAATTGTGAAGCCAAGTTTTAAAACTTTTGAATAACACGAGGCGAATGATTTAGTAGGTCTAAGTGGTCAATTTATTACCATTTGGATTTTACTATTTTGTATATTAGAACAAACATGTACATCGACCATTTTTTTTCAACTAGAAATTCGAAGGTGCATAGTCGTAGAATTAATCGTCAATATACAAAGTTCTGCTGGCTAAAATAAGCGGTCATTACCGTAATGCCCCTAATCTTAAAGGTATTTCAAATATGTCATCAATAATGTAACTATAGTGTACAAAGGGTTTTGGTATGCGTACGTACCAAACTAAATTTCGTTAAAAAATTCTGATTTGGGGCTTTAGAATTGCCAAAAAAGTACCATTACGGTAATGACAGACCCAAAGACTCACAGTCTGCGATTTAGCTGCAGCAGGTAGTCCTCTACCTGCGTGCCCCGTCTACATATAAAATGTCTTTAGATAGACCTGTCATTACCGTAATTTTTTTTTGAAGGTTTTAAAAAATCCCATGTAAATTAACATGTGGTTTCTAAAAATGTCAATAAGGTAAAGTACCCCCTATTCGGACAAGAGAGGTTTTGAGACCTATATTCAGACAGCGACAATTATAAAAAAGTACGTTTACAAAACTGAAACTAAAAAATTTGGTTCGTAATCTGCAGTATCAGTTTAATATGCAAAACAAAAATCATTATGATTCGTTACATGTATAGTTTAAAATAAAATCTTTTGTCTCATGTTTTGTGGTATTCTGGTTTTTCATGTGTCCAAATCTAAGATGCCACTACGTAAATAGTGACCACTATTCGGACACACAAAAAAAAAGTAATTATGGCTTTATTAGTCGAAATAAATTATAATTTATGAAACGAAGTGATGAAACAAATCGTACATATAGTTTGTCTTGCAAAATTAAAGGCAGTTAATTTAAATGTGAAAATGAATAAGAATCTGATATAACCTCCTTCGATGAATGTCTGCCATTGTCCGAAATGCGGTCCTTATCTCGAAATGGAACCGATATCCGGACAACTTTCGACTATTTAAAATACATGTATCCGCATATGTCGGAATATGGGCACTTGGAGTATTATTAAAAAAAATTAGTTGATAACTGTTGAGAAGGTGTAAATTAAAAAGTTTTTTTTTCAAAAAATACAGAAATGCAAGAACTTTCTGTTGAAACAATCAGTTCGTATCTATTGTGAAATGGTTTTCAAAAATAAAGAAAAAAGCACATTACCTAAAAAAATGTGTCCGAATAGGGGGAACTTTACCTTAGAGCCGGATCCAAAGTTTTCGGCTCGTTTGGACCTCACATAACATAAAAAAATAATAGAAATATTCAAAATACTAAATTTTGAAAATTCCATCTTGCACACGAAAATATCCTGTTTTTGACTCATGAATATATTATGTTGTCAATTTACTGACTTTACTATGTGTACATTATTATTCTTTTACTTGTATTACTTATATTACATAATTAAATTATATATGTATATCTTATAAGAAACTACTCTAATTAAGTTTTAGGAGTAAGATAAGTCTACATACGAAACATAATCTTCTTAATTCTTACTCTGTTGTTGATCGTTTACTGCTTAGTATGTAGTATATGTTCACTCAATGGATGACTGAATCACACTGTTAACAAAGTGTCTGGTGAGCAGCGCAGCTCATTGTGCAGTATAGAGTGCGCAGCTCAGCTAGGTTACTGACTACTGACTCACTCAGCTGACAGCTCACAGTGTGATATAGTCATTCGTCGAGTAAACACGTATAATACTTTATAGCAGTAAGCATTGAATGACAGAGTAATAAATAAGGCAATTATAGTTCGTAAGTAGACTTATTTTACACTTAAAACTCAAATAGAGTAATTTTAAATAACGTATACGTGTATAATGTAATAAAATAATAGGCTATATAATTATAATGTCTTCATATTCAGTTATATTATCTGCGTATAATATACACATCAATTTTGTGTAGTTTGCTATTTTACACTTATTATTCGTATAAATTTCACAAAATAGTTCTTCTCCGTATGCAAAGTTTGTGTATAAGATATGAGTCCAATGCCTAAAAAAACATCATATTTGTGTACTCTTAACACAAAATACGTGTGAAATATAATTTACACAAAAATTGTGTAGCCTGTTCAATATCAAACAGAGTTTTTCTGTTCGAAATTGAACAGATTTCGAACAGTGAGGGCACTTAGAACTTGATGGAGGGAATGGAAGAGGGATAAAGGGGGTAGGGGTGACCAAAAACCGTTCTGCATTGGCCCGGGACAAGTCCTCTTGGGAAAAACCCATCCTGCAACGGCCCGGTGTATTGCCTGAGTCCTGATCGGGTGTCTACGTATAAACACCAGCACTAGCTTCTGCACACCTGCCGCTCACGTTGTACGGAACGTAAGAGAATCAGTTGATCGAATCCCGGGAAAACAGTAGCGGAAGCGAACCTTTAGGCAAACGGCAAGAATCGAATCAAGTCCTACCCATGTCCGTTCACTAATTGATTCTGAAGATCGACGAATCTGCAACTCTATCGTTAAGCCACCGTGTCGGTCAGTACAATATAGATAATGATAATAATTCAGGCTATGGAAGCCATATAAGTTTTATATAGAGATTGGACATACTCCAGTATATTTATATAAACATCCCTGGGAGTATTTAGCAGAATGGGATTTATAAATTGTACATTCTTATTCAGTTGATGACTCTTATCTATATGTATATTACCGGAGAACTTTTGCATCTTAATCGCGTGAGGTACTTGAGTCACAGAATTAACAATCCATTATAAGTTAGAATAGTAGTGATATTTCATGTTCATTTTGTTTTGTGGTTAAATTTCTTTGGGACGTTGCATACAAGAAATTTTTCGGGGCTTGACTTCAGAGAAAGTTCAGGGCTGTGAGCCATTGTACACATGCAATACAAAGAGCGGTACACGTGTGAATCGATTGAAATAAACAGAGATTGACGCAAGAATCGATATGTGTATATTAATAATTTAAAATTAATTCAAGCATATGTAATTAAAGGAGGTTCGGGAATATTATTCAGCGAGACAAGAAACAGGGAGTCCCCCGGCCCGCGCAGCTTGGCCCCCTTTACCGCGCACCCCCTGTTGCACCGTACGAACTCAATATTTTGCTTACATTTAGCATTTCCATTGTTTAAAATGCACTATAACATGACGCAAAATTTTACTCACTGAACCTTGAAACACTTCTTTATTCGTAGGTATGGTTTTTTGTATTATCTTTGCATTTTCCTAAAATATTTGTCCATGTAAACGACAAATCGAGGTTACGTTCCATAAGAGCCTATGTTATCACACTCATTTTCATTTGTATCATTCTTTTCAGAATGACCTATAACAAATACTGAAAAAATTCGTACAAGTTCTACGTATTCCAGAGATTCAAGAAAAATCAATATCATTGTGATCTCTGCATTTTATTATTACATTTATTACTCACGAACCTCCTTAAGTTATATGTGCACAAAAACTAGACACGAAAAGAAAATGAAAGTTTGAAGTTACAATAAATTCATTTTAATTAGATTATTCGTAATAATAAATAAACACGATGATTCATCGTAGAACTACCGGTAACTTTTTGACTACAATAGAGGAAGAGAGGAAGATTTTTACTGATACAGAGCTCTCTCTATGAGGAAGTAGAAGAAAATAAAATAATAAAATTAGTTGTACCGGAAAAGATTATATTACCATACATTACACATCATATTTACATATCGGATCTTGTAAAATATTAAAATTAATCGAATAACATTTTTTCGCTTCCAAGCTTAAGCATTTAATTTATAATTATGTTACACATTGTCACATTTGTCAGATTAATAAAGTTTTGATAGTAAAGTGTCAAGAAAAATGTACCCCGATTCATGCTGATAAACCTCTTGATAAATTATTAATCGATTTCTTCGGTCCACTTACATCTCCTAAATATGAATATAAATATGTATTGTCAACCATCGATATTTTTTCAAATACGTTGTTTTGTACCCAATGTGTCAGGCTGCTACTGAAAGCGTTATACAATGTATTTTTCAAAATTATATACCAAGTATGGTAAACTAATTAGAATTTTGCAAGACAACGGCATGCAATTCGCCTCGAAAAAATGGCTCAGTCGATTGAGCAAAGAAATTATCGAATCTACCTTTTCTAATTAGACATTCTTAATCTAATATCGCTCAGCAAATACATCGTAAATTAGCAAAAATTTTCTGCGCATGCATAAATGATAAGCGTAATACATGGCATAGTTATTTAGTAATAATTAGTAGCATCATGAATGAAACTATCCATAAAACTACTCAATTTAGGCCTATTGAATTACTTTCAATAAAGTACCGGAGAGAGTATGAGAAAATTATATTTCAATTCAGGAATAAAATGACATATTGTATAAAGATAAATTAGAACAAGCAAAAACAAATGTGATATGATTTTTCATCGTATTCATGATGTTGCCAAACACAGTAATTAAGTTATGACGTAGATATACAAATTCACTTGTTGATCTGTTTAGGCAAATTGAAATGCATGCATAGAATTTTTTAATTCTAAAACCCACTGTAATATGACAGTGCGGATCGTAAGCAAGAATGAATAAAATCGTCCCCGAGTTTCTCAGTCGCAGGTACGAAGCAGGAGGTAGTCAATAGTTGGTACCTCTGGGGCTGTTTTTCTCTCCCTGTCCTTCCTGAAAGATAAAGGAATCTATGACAGCAGGGGTGGTTGGCCGTTAAGGTGTATATAGGGTGTTTTTTTTTTTTTTTATAGTTTTGGTTGCTAAGTATTTCTGACATAGCATGTTATATTTGAAGAAGATTTCTCGGCAGACTTCTTTCAGCAGCTAAATTGTTCAGACGTTTGTTAAACTTATCAGTGTTCCGTTCGTTTGAATAAACCCTTTGGTTAAACCGTAATACTTGCATAGTTCTTTCTTTATTTTTGAGTACATTTATTGGCGACCGTGACAGGACGATGGCACCGTCAAGGCGCCCGCACCGCACTCATCCTGCCCAGCGCGCCCGTGCCGCTGCAATCGCCGACGCCGTGGCTCCTAACCCCAAGGTGGACGTCGTGGTCGATTTTGCGCTATCGAGACGCCCGCACCGTGCCACCAAACAGAAGTTTGTCTAAAAATAAGGTAAAAATATGCTATTATTGCCCATATTCTTATTGTTACTCTGACCCACCACACCTTCTGACACCCCCTATGCCCTACCAAGACCCCCCACACTTTTTTTATTGGCCCCTTTGGATCCCCACGTTCCCTCTCGCCCCCCTCCCCCCACAAAATAACGTAAAAGTGTGTTGTTTTTTCCGTTTTTAAAATAGTTAAGCCCCCTACAGCCCCCTCACATTTTGATCAAGGCATCCCTCATTCCCTTCGCCCCCTATTTTAGTTACGATAGACCTTATTAACCTAACAATATGAATTTTTCACCCGTGGCTTACGCCAATAGATCCCCGATGATGGCCGAAGTTGCCCTAAATAGATCAATATCCTTATAACATAACAACCCTCTAACATTGTCGAACACTGCCAAGAACGACCGAATGCAGCCGAAGCCGCTTCTCCCGTCGCTTATTATCATATTTCACCTGATGATAGCCGGAGTTACCCGAAAGAAGTCAATAATCTGAACACCCCCATAACCCTCTAACATCACGGACACTGCCAAAAACTACAGATTGCAGCCGAATCCGATGCTCCGGTTGCTTATTATCATAGATGACCCGAAGACGGCCGAAATGACCCGAATGAAATTAATAATTTAATTACTCCAATAACCTTATAACATTAATGACGCAAGTACACAAAGTGGTAATTGGAGCATGACTTTATTAACCCTATAACATTGTTAAGCACTTCTGAGAACAACCGGTTGCAGGCCAAGCTTGCAGCCAATTGAATTAAAGTCCAAGGAATAGCTTTCTATTACTCCTATACAGCGAATAAGGCATGTTCAATACAAGTTTTAACTTTATATCTAATTTATACTGCCCAGGGATTCTTTACGCTAGCAAAAAAAAAAGAAAAAGTTGTGGTTTTTCTTGTGATGAAAAATGGTTTAGCCGCCCCCCCTCCCCCTGTTCCCCGGCAGCGCAAAAAAATATAAGAAAAATAAAGCTATAATGTAAAATACCTATTTTAGAATTTACACTTGTTATAATTTTCTGTCGTCTTCAACACCATTTGCTTTTTTCTATCTACTAGAAATACTATTCAACAGTCTTTTATCGCCTTCTGACGTGTAATGATGTAAGAGAATTTTCATTCAATCGTTCAACTTATTGATTAGTCTGAAAGATCGAGGGATTATAAATATATTCATCAACTTTGGGAACTTTCAATTTCCTTTGACAAATAAATATTGTTACCTATCGAAAAATAAAGATCAGATATTTCTAGAAAAATAAAAATAGCTTCACAAATTTAGATCGTTTAAAAAATGTTATAAAAATTCCTATCCAAAATACTTTAGAATTCGTTAAAGAAAGACTAAAAGAAAAATTTTTGAATACATATCGATACATTTAGAATTATTGAGTGTAAAATAATATATACTTAACAAAAATGGAAAAATTTTGTTTAAAAATTACTCAAAGATAAATGCAGTAAGTTCCAAGTTAGCGCAAGCCATTTAGCATCACGTTATACCCAGAATGCCCCACGTGGAGGTAGACGTGCTATGCATTCCATGCGTATGTGCTTTTTAGTGCGTATACATAAGTACAATTTGTTGGAATAAAAAAATTTTGTTATGAGTATAATTTTATAATTGGTTCACAAAAAAATTATTAATATTTGTATTCTATTGTTTGATATCATAAAAAACATCACTTAAAACAACATTTTCTATTTCTTTAGAATTTTTTTATCCATTTTGGATAATAATATTTTTATGTGTTTTGCACCAAGATAGTGCAACATACAATTGACATAATATTTAGTCTTGCAGGCCTATTTTTGGCACATTACGCAAGCACAGCTCTATATGTAAGAAAGACGTAAAAGTAGCGCTTATGTAGTCTATATACGTATATATATGCAATTTGCCACAGAAGGAGCCTCACTTAGGGTGCGGTCCAATGGCGTGCAAAATCCGCATTTAGAACCTACTTGGATTCATGGGAGTGGGAGAGAAGTGTACGGAACAGATCAAGTAAGCTACGAATTGCTTAAGTTATATTCAAGAAAATTCAAATGCGATTTCATGATTCGGCTTAAATTCTGGCAATAGCGTAGCGTAACTCACTGTAAAGTAAGGACACGGTCTGATGGAGAGTATGGAACAAGGCTACTAGACAAAATATTGCCATTTAGAATCCTTGTCTTCTAGTTCCTTCGGCAGTCATATTTTATCCGTAGCAGACCTGGTACGGAATCCGCAACGCGCAATACGGACTCTTTAGCTAACCAATGAGAAAAGTTCTATCAGTTCTGTGATGAACGCTCCGATCAGATGGACGCTCCGATCGCGCTAATGACAGTCGCAAGATATATTGTAGGGAATGTGGTAATAAAACGACGCTTAAATATCTCTCCGATAAGGACGAGTTCAGCAATGGACTCCAATAAGGAATACATACATGTATACTACAATGTTAAGGGCGGACTTAAATCAGGGTCATGTACATGCATATTGTTAAGGACAGACTTGCATTACCTTTTTATGACAGATTTTGGTGACAACCGTGGGATATTTGGAGATCATCCTCTAGAAGATGCCTGAACCTAGAAAATCATGCAAGAAAAAGGTGTATAACTCTGCAGGATGTCCTGTCGAAAATCCAGCAGCAAATCCTTCCCTTCCACCAGGATGGTTTGGTAAGAGAAGGCCATCTTGTGAGAGTGAACAGTACAAAACTTATACTGATCTTAGAGAATTAAACTTGATAATTTTAATAGTGTAATCCCGATAAATACGCAACAAGCGAATTTTGGTTGTCATATTAGTTGTCTACGTTTGTACGCATATATGTATTGAGGAATCAGTTCTTGCATTACATATTTAAACATAAGAATAAAAATATCATTATATGGGTGTTGGCACGTGGAGCATGCAGGGGGCGGAGCCCTACTAGTGTATGTGTATGTCTATATTATATTGTTAATAAGTGTGGGGCGGAAGTAATGCCCCCCTCCCAGGCCTCATTTTTACCCCAAACAGAATTTTGTCTAAAAATAGGGTAAAAATATGCTTCTTTTGCACATATTCTCATTGTTACTCCGACCCAACCAACCCCCTTACACCCCCTCCCCGAAACCCCCACACTTTTTCAATTCCCCCCCCCCCCCACATAATAACGTAAAAATATGTGGTTCTATCCGTGTTTTTAAATAGTTGAGCCCCGTATAGCCACCTTACATTTTGATCAAGGCCCCCCCGCAACCCCCTCGCTCCCTATTTTAGTTACGATATACCTCATGAACCTAACAATATGAATTTTGTTTAAACCTTGATAAAATGAAAAATATTAAAGAAAGAATTCTCACTCTATGGTAGTTATAACTCATTTACCAAGCTCTCATGAATACAAGTCGTTTTCTACATGTCTGATATCAGAGGGTTGGCACGCGGAGCGCGAAGGAAGGCGAAGCCCCATTAGTATATACATATATATATATATATATATCACATACGTATGTATAACGAGTAGAGACACCTCTAATGAACTCGGATCTTCCAAGGTTGTAAACCAAATTAAATTTATCATGAGATATTCATGAAATTTTTCATGTGGCTTAATTATTATATAATAAGTACTCTACTACATTTATGTGAGGCTAGGTCTTCGAGAAGGCAAAATATTAGTATTTCTTTTTTGTCATTTTCGATACTTCCACGTGGATGCTTAAGGAGAAATGCCTCTTTCATGACTTCAATCACGTATATGATAAAAAATAATGAATAACTTTGACGATATTTTTTTGTGTGTTACAAAAATATATATTAATGTTATATAATTTGACAAAATCACTCAATGGTGCTTGTGAGATAAGAAATACAATAATAATCGTCGTTAAAACTGCTAATGGTTATGTCTTCACACAAGTACGAGAGAGACAGAAGGCATACCACACTGTCGAATCTAAGGTCAAATATGCTTCTAACTAGGGCACTAGTGATAAAACTACCTAAGTTTTTGCCAGATTAAGTTTACAATCTTAACACTATGCAGGCTCAACCTTAAATTCATAATCCGCGTCCCTAAAAACCCCCTTGTACCAAATTTGGTGCAAATCAGTTTATTTCCAAAAATTTGGTGCGCGACATTGGATTCACCATTTTGATTTTGGCAAATCTGACCTCAGATTTTTTACCAGCGGTCCCTAAAAACCCTGTATTCGCTATAAGAATGACATGAAGCGCCCTAGCCCGTGGCAGAAGTTGGAAACCTGGGGGGAAGCCAGTGGCATCAAGCCCACGTAGTCCGTAGATATCGTTAAATATT